>JAQFVV010006353.1:2545134-2600134 GCA_028023455.1 Epiperipatus broadwayi
TGTGTGAAAGTGGTATAGTAAAAATTTCTCTGTAGAAATTGTATAATCTCTAGTCTACTGAATGACTGATAAAAACTATTAATATATAAAGAATATTTTATAAAAACTTTTATTTAATTTGAGGAGTAAGGTATTAAAAACCAAAACATATTTTTCTTTAACCACAGTTTGAGTTGTTATACGCTATTTGAAGTAAAAGTATGGAACATTCATAAATTACTTAATTCATTCATAAATTAATTTATTCAATAGTATCACATGATCATCATTTTATATCCATACATGTGCTGTTAATAAGAGTATGATACGATGTGATGCATTCTGGCTTCTCCTTAAACAGAGTCAGGAATCTCTCAGCAAAAATGCCCAGAGAAACCTGTTAGCCATTTTATCTTGCATTCCCCACTCTAAATTTTCCCATATTTTGCTCCATCCCATTTCCACAACATAATCTTTGTCAACTCTATAGCCTTTATATCTAAATCCCCATTATCTTTTCGCAAAGGCAGTATAAAAAACAATAATCCACTTTCTGTATAATTACTTTTTTCATATTTATTCTTCCATAACTTCATTATATCTGCCCTTTCTGTTTTCAAGCATTTACATTCAATTAACAGATGTCTAATATTTTCTATTCCTTCCTTACACAATTTACAGACTAAATCACCCATATTTTTCCATTTACATGTATATTCTCTTGTTGCTAAAGATCCTGTTCTAGCCTTAAACAATAAACTACTTTCCTTACTATTATCATATATTAACTCGCACCTAATATTCTGTTTACTTCTATATATATTTAAACTCTTTTTACTCTCCATACTAGTTCCCCATCTCTCTAACTCACTATTCTTTATTAATAAATCTATTCTTTTATCCCAAATTCTTCATACAGTAGTGCCACCAAGTGAATTATTGGTTTTTATGCTGAGTTTGGGAAAAGATAAAGGGGATTTAGATATAAAGAGTTATAGAGTTGACAAAGATTATGTTGTGGAAATGGGATGGAGCAGAATATGGGAAAATTTAGAGTGGGGAATGCAAGATAAAATGGCTATCAGGGTTATCTGGGCGTAATTGCTGAGATATTCTTGACTTCGTTTAAGGAGAAGCCACAATACATCACATCACATCACATTACTCTTAATTAAATAGTAGTTGAAGTAATTAATTTAGGGATGCCCCATGCTTTCGTTTTAGGTTATATATAACAACCCAAATTCCGATTGAAGAAATAAGTTACTTTTTATTTTTTAGCGCATTACTTTTCAAATTAAATAAAAATGTTTAGCATAGTTTAAAGCAAATATTATTTAAACTTTGTTTGTTTTATACTATACTATCTTTATGACAAATATTTTTTTTGTAATATGATTTTTTTTACGTTGAGTTTTGAAAATGAAATTAATTGAAAAAATAAATGTAGAGTAAATATTATAAATTAAATATTTCAACATAAGAGTAAATTTTAATAAATAAAATCAGGAAAACAAATTTCTCAAGACATTTTTCTAAACTATTTTGAAGATACATTTCTTCAAAACATATACTTATAAAATATTTACAAGATAATTATATATTGATTATAAACTATATGCAACACACATTTCAAATCTTTAGTATTATTTAATAAAATAAAACAATCAAACATTTTCTTACGCAGAAGGAAATGACATTTTAATTTAAATGACCACACTGGCCATTTTTTAAAATTTATAATTGTCAGTTGGGAATTCATCTGTAAACTTTTGGTTCTTACTTAGTGACTTCTATTAATACAATAAATTCTTTAGGCTGTTTATTTCGTAAACAAATAACATATACATGCAATTAAAGTAAATATTGAAGCTTTTAGCTGTAAACTCAATATTTAATTTAACGATATTAATAAATTATATAAAAATTAAAAAAAATGATAAATTATATAAAAATTAAAGTCTTAAAAGAACATTGAAAAATAGATTTTTTCCCCAACAATTTTGAAAAATCTTGAGATACAATACAGCATATTTATCTTTCGTGTTTATAATTTGAATTCAAGTCCAAGTTTAGCAACAAACATTTTTTGACAGATAGTATGCCCATAGACAAACAAAATATAGCCTGAGGGTAATTCCAAATACCTATCATCTAGAAACTGCCAAGCCCAATGAGTATTACTGTCTTTTACAGTTCTATGAGAAATTATTGGACAAACCTTTGCTATGAGGTTGATTACTTAAAGGATTAACTATTCTACATTTCAGGCTTTTTCCATTATCCTCTACTGACCATTTGAATTCATAGTTAACATTTAATTTTAATATTTAAAACCTTTATTCTATATTATCTAAAAATGAAACATACCCTAAAAAATTATATTTGATTTTTTACATATATATCATTAAAAACCAATCAACACTTAGACAATCCCAATATCAATATACATATATGTATGTAAACATAGTAATGTCTATATAAACATATTGGACCAGATATAAAGGTGGATTTTCACCTGTATTGTTTAAAGAAGGTTTCTTTAACATCAGATTGATATTGTTGGTTGTTAGTCCTATTACTTCAAGTTTTAATTGTTTTAATATATTTACCATAGCATCTATCTAGCCTTGAGTATTATTATCTTTATTATCTAAGCAATACATAGTTGGAGTGCAGTTTGAAGGTTATAATTGGAGTTTAAAAATTATAATTGATTATTTGTTAGTCTGCTTTCAGGACACATAATGTTCACCTCTTTAATGAGATTTATTTAAACTTTTCTGAATTAATAATTCCATTCTTTGTAGTTAAGTTGCAATCTTTAATGTCTATATAAATTATTGAATCATACATAAAGGTGAATTTCCACCTTTATTGTTTAATTTATTAAAAATCAGCCTTTCAAGCTATTGTGCATGTGCTTTTTACGAGTGTTAATAATAAATGAATACTTTCATTCCCAACACAAGATATAGTATTTATGAAAGAACAAAATAAATCCACTTATCCTTTCCAACCCAAATGCTTATATATGGGCAAATCTTAAGTATTGGAAATGAAAGCATGAGGATAGACCACTCACTTTAAATTACTGTTTACGATATGTCTGAATGAATGACGTTGATGAAATTATCTAGAATTTACTAAACGTCACTCTCAAATGAAACTTAAACATATGTAAATAAGCTTTTATTTTTATAGTGCTATGTTTTATAAATTGTAATACATTAAAGATCAGCATTTTCAAGCTATTGTGCATGCACTTTTTACGAGTGTTATTAATAAATGAATACTTTCATTCCCAACACAAGATATAGTATTTATGAAAAAACAAAATAAATCCACTTATCCTTTCCAACCCAAATTCTTATATATGGGCAAATCTTAAGTACTGGAAATGAAAGCATGAGGATAGACCACTCACTTTAAATTACTGTTTACAATGTCTGAATGAATGACGTCGATGAAATTATCTAGAATTTACTAAACATCACTCTCAAATGAAACTTAAACATATGTAAATAGGCATTTATTTTTATATAGTGCTATGTTTATAAATTGTAATACATTAAAGATTAGCTCATATATAAGCATTTGGGTTTGAAAGAATAAGTGGATTCATTTTATTCTTTCATAAATACTATATCTTGTGTTGGGAATGAAAGTATTCACTTATTATTGACACTCATAAAAAGCACATGCACAATAGCCTGAAAGGCTGATCTTTAATGTATTACAATTTATAAACAGTGCTATATAAAAATAAATGCTTTATTGTTTAAAGAAGGTTGCCTTGACAACAAATTGAGATTGTTATTGATATTGATATTAAGTGTTGACTGTTTTCCTGTGTGTATATATATATATCATAAAAACCAGTTAAGTCAGTCAATCCCAATTTCAATAATAATCAACAATTTCAAACTGTTGTCAAGACAACCTTCTTTTAACAATTTATATATATAATATGTAATGAGAACAAATTTTTTTTTATTGGAGTCTGTAAAAAAATAAATTAACAAAATCTTTGCTGATTCAACTTCATTTTAAAACATGAACAATTTATTGTTATCACAAACCTATGAAATTCTATTCTACAATTTAAAAACTGCATTTATAATTATTAAAATATCACAAAAGTTTTGCACTAAGATGTTTGACAAAGTGCCACCCAGTACAACTTATAGTAATAAAAGGATAATAAAAGGCTTGTGCATAAAATCCCTATCTAATGCCTACTCATCTGATATTCTCAGATTTGTTTCTAGCGTGTGACTTTCATCAGTGAGGAGCTGTAGATTGGACAGCACTGCACTTACATCTTTGGATTTTATGCACCCCCCCCCCCAGAAGTATATTTTATCTTTATAGTTAAATATAAAGTTATGAGATCAAACTGAAAACACACTAATGTTTTCAATCCAAGCTCATTCACTTTTATAGTCATACAGATTTGAACCCAGTTCAATATATATATATATACATTTTGGTGTCTTTGGCTTGCAATGGGTGGCACAACTATAGAGAAAGAGTCACTACTATTTTAACAGCTTGTGAAAACATAAGAAATGGTTATCATATGATGTTTCAGTGGCTTAAAATAAGGATTGTAGTTTCTTTTTTATTATTGTTAATAATCTCTTAACTAGAATTTATAAATCTAAAATGTACTTTTAAAAAACCTAAGTGCAAACATGAAAGTATTTTTTTCCAATAATTAATATACAAATATTTTGTAAAAAAATAATCATAAATATTTCAATAAACTATGAAAAATGTCAAATAATATTAAACAACATTGAAATAGATAACTAGAAGTCAAGCATTGGTGGTCGAGAGGTCAGCGACAGCTGGTTTACAAGCAGTTGTCCCGGGTTTGTGGGTTCGCTTCCCAGCTGATGCTATGACACATGAGAAAAAAAATAGATAACTAGAAATAAAAAAATATTTAACATCAATCTGGGCTTTCACTTCTTATTGGAACCTTATCAAGTTGTTTCCTCTTTTATAATCACATGAATTTAGTTTGATAATATATAAATTTTTACTTATTTTTCATTGTCTATATCAATTTTAAGATTATTTTAAATTTTATAAACTAGACAACTTAGGGACAAATTTTTCAAGACTGAAATTAGACCATTTGAAGGACTATGGGAAACATAAATTTCTGCATCATTGATAAAACAATCAAAGAAGAAATTTCAACATTGTTTGCACCCCAAACTTCAAAGAATCAATCTATTAGTCACAGTTTAGGCCTTTGTCATCTCATTTGTAGTACCACTCTGAGCATTACTGACATTTTCAGATTTTTTTATAAACTAATAAATCAATATTTTCTTTATTTCTAGTTTTTTTATCATCAGTTGAAAGTAAAACTGGAAAAGTAGCATTAAAGATGGCTGCAAAAAGACCTAAAGTTAAAGCACAGTAGCGCCCCACAGTTCTCCCCAAAGCAAAGACCTCAGAGCCATTGGATTAATTTGTTATAATGTAGTTGCTATAAAGTTGCTAGTGTTAAGACATTATTTTGATGCTGGCTCTTCTTTGTTATTTTGTAGTTATTTGTAATGATTGTTTACCAGTATGCATTGTTTTTTGTATAGAAATTGGAACTAACATTACAAAGAAATCAAGTCATATGTTACATGACATAATTTAGGTCATGTGACATATGACTTGATATCTTTGTAATTTTATTTTTTGCTATTAAGGCTTTGACAATTTTATATTGCTAAAGTTATTAATATATGGCATATCTAAACTTGGTTCAGTCCCACATGGCTGTTTAAGTTAGACAGCTGGATTGGAAGACATATGAATGTCTGAAAATTTCAGATTTTCTACTTAATAGTTATCCATTAGATAAAGTGATAGGCTTGTCCTGGTATTTTTAATCTAATGCTTGAATATCCTAGCACCTCCCTGAGGAAGTCAGCAGCAGAAAACAGTCTGGGGTTGGGGATATTCTACAAACTTGTTAACAGTTTATTTGTGAGCTTTATATAGAACTAATTTAAAAAAAATCTGAAATGTTAGTATTATACGGACTCATTCAAATATCATGCAAACTTTGACATAAAAGAAAGCCAGTCTTTTCACATTTCTCTCTATACACAATACTTAGTTTTCTCAACATTAATCTTCATTTCATACATCCTTCCTCCAATTTATTCAACATATACTGAAGACATTTTCCATCTTCATTTATAAGGGCCATATCATCTGCAAATCTTATACATTTTTTACTGTATTTCCAACATTTACTCCTCCACAGCCTAAATAATTACATAACATCTTTTAAATAATTATTAAAAAACATGTGATATACTACATCATTGGTTAACTTCTATTTTTGTATTCACTTCATCAGTCTCATTATTATCCAGTCTAATTCTTATCCTTTGCCCAATATGCATATTCCATATCAATCTTCTCTTTTTCCAAAATACTCTTTATTTTTTAAAATGGTCATAAGTCATTCCAGATTACTCTATGAAGCACTTTTCCAAATCACAAATCATATACCAGTTCCTTTATCTTTTTCAATATATCTCTCTGTAATTGCTCTAATACCACTGATAGTATTTTTCATACTTTTCCCCTCTCTGAAAAGTAAACTGTTCTTTTACTATATACTTCTCTACCTTCCCATAAATTATTTGAGTTAAAGGTCCTCAATAAAACTATAGAAATATGAGATATGCATCAAGCATTGTTAGCCGAGAGGTCAGCACAGCCGTCTTTCCAGCAAGCAGTTGGTTGCAGATGGTTGTTGCGGGTTCACCTCCCAGCCGATGCTATGACATATGGAAAAAAAATAAAAACTTATTGTCCTGTACACTTAACATTTAACAGCTTTTTTTCCCTTTAGAAATAGGAATCATCATGGTCATTAGAAATCTTCAAACCAACTCCACTGTTGTATATCAATTTGCAAATGCCAATCATTTCCTTTAGTAAATTCTCCCATTTCTTACAAAAATTCTATATGTAGTGCTTCAAATCCAACAGCCTTACCATTCTTCATTTGTGCAATTGACTTTATTACTTCATCTAACAATATGTCCATATTTTTATCATCTACTTCAATATCTTCATTTCAAGCTCATAATTAACTAAATTATTTGGTTTTCTAAATACACACTGAAGATATTATTTCCATATTTTTAATATATCATTGCTATCAGTTAATATTTTTCCATATTTATCCACAATTTCACTTGCTAATCATGTCTTTTTCTTTCAAGTGACATTTCTAATTCTATCAAATACCAGTTCATATCTTTTCATCTACTGAAGCATTTTTACTTCTCTACATTCCTGCTTCAACCATTTTTTTTTGTTGCTAAATTTGTTTCCCTCCTTAACTGAAAAAAAAAAACAATTAATAAGCATAAAACAATGATGGGGGGTGGGATGGATTTATCTAAAGTAACAAATCCTGCACAAATATGTACTCATTTGGGTAATCATTGAAGAGATAGGAAAAATTAAAAAAAGAGAAAAATTTAACAAGCTAGTCATATTACAATAACAAATAATATTCTATAAATACAATTTATCCAAACCACTTCAAACATTTTTTAGCAAAACTCTTTATTTGTACATATATATACACCTATGTTTCGACTGACCTGCAGTCTTCTTCAGAGCAAGTTCAGAAGATCAAAATGAACTTGCTCTGAAGAAGACTGCAGGTCAGTCGAAATGTAGGGTGTATATATATGTACAAATAAAGAGTTTTGCTGAAAAGTGTTTGAAGTGGTTTGGATAAATTGTATTTATAGGATATTATGGCAAAAATAAAGAAAAGTGTTATTTTGGTAATATTTATGAACAAATAATATTATTAATCAGTCTAGTGTATTCACAATGTTTGGAAATCACCCATTAACCTTGCCTTTTAAAAGAGTGACATGGAAAAATCAGGAAGACACTTATAAATAAAAAATAAAATGTTTTCAGACTGTTGGATTTGACAGAATTTTGATTAGAATGACAATTTTAATTTACAAGTTCCAATCTAGGTGTCACTGCTCTCTGAAAAAGGAAAGGAGAATTATCCTATTTAAAACTTTGTGGTTTATACTAAAGCTATATTACTAGTAACAGTTGAATATATTTAAAAAATATAATTATAATTTGAATTTTCTAAAAAATATTAAGAATTCAATTAGATAATCCAAGGCATAAATACACACATATATACATATATAACATCAGTTGAATGAAATTAATATGGAAATAACTGATACAATTTTAAGAACTGCAACAAAGATAGCTGGTAGCAAAAAGCAGCAATTGACCACTAAAATTTCTACTGAGACTAGAGAATTTATGAAGAATCGAAAGAATATGAAGATATACAAAAATGATGCATTAAAAAGAATTGAATATCTCGAATTTTGTAAAATGGTGCGGAAAAGAGTTGAAAATGATATAAGAAAGTATAACTGTGAACTAGCAAGGAAAGCTGTAGAAGAGAATAAAAGTATTAAGAGGGTAAAACAATACTTTGGTATTGGTAGGAAATTTATATCTGCAATAAAAAAAAGATGGAATTATTACTAAAAAGAGAGGTGACATAATGAAATGGATATAAGACTTTTATCAATAATTATATAGTAATAAAGAACAAGTACCTCCTATATCTATTACATCTTTCAAATTGCCCAGAATTTAAATGAAGAAGTGAGACATGCAATTAAATGTATGTAGAAAGGAAAGACTCCCTGTACTAATGGGATTCTAATTGATATATTAAAAGAAGCAGGTAAAGAAATAGATTTTTTTTTAGCAAAGTTATATACCAAATGTCTAAATGATAAAGATGTATCAGATGATTGAAATAATGTAGTATTAATATTAATATTTAAAAAAGGTGACAAAGAAGATATTAGAAATTACAGACCTATCAACCTTTTACCAAGACAATAACAACTCATCTACAGAGAACATTGGATTTCCTCCAACCAAGAGAACAAATGGAATTTAAAAGTGGTTTTAGTACAGTAGATCATATCCAGGTATTGAGAGAAGTTATAAAAAAGGACAAATGACTATGAGTTGTCATTATGCTTTGGATTTGTAGATTATGAAATGGCATTTGATTTTAGAAAAATTTCTTCAGTGATTAAAGCCTTGGATCATCAAGGTATAGATCCAGAATATTGTCATATTTTAAAGAATATTTATAAAAATGCAACAGCAACAATTAGATTACATAATGATACTGGGAAAGTCAACATTGAGAAGAGTGCAAAATAGTGTGATTCCATATCTCCAAAACTTTTTACAGCAGTGCTGCAAGAAGTATTTTGTGGATTAAAATGGGAAGCTAAAGGAGTGAAAGTAAATGGAGATTATTTAAGTCATTTAGATTTTGCAGATGATGTAATTGTTTTTGCAAATAATGCTTTAGAACTGCAGGAAATGTTGTAGGAGTTATCAGATGAAAGTAGGAAAGTAGGACTAAAGATAAATGTTAAAAAGACTTAAGTAATGTTTAATAGATTTTCTCAAAATATGAAAATAAAAATCGATTATGATGAGCTAGAAAAAGTTAACAGTTACAAATACCTTGGACAGATCAATAATACATATGGAAACATAATGGATGAAATTAATCATAGAATTAAACTTGCTTGGAGTGCTATTTGTAGAAATAACTTGATACTAAAAGGAAATATGCTATGTGTTTGAAAAGGAAGGTTTTTTAATAAATGTGTTTTATCAGTTCTTACTTATGGATCTGAGACTTGGACACTTACTAGAAGATCAATACAGAGACTTCAGACCACTCAAAGGAGTATGGAGAGATGCATGTTGGGAATAACAAGAAAAGATCAAAAACAATATATGGGAAGAGAACAAGCAGGTCCTACTGACTTCAATGAAAGAATTAAAAGACTGAAGTGGAGTTGGGATGGACATATTTTTAGAAGAGATGATAATAGATGGACAATTGAAATCTTAAACTGGATTCCAAGAGATTGTAAAAGACTCAGAAAGAGACAACATGTGAGATAGATGGATGAAATAAGAAAGTGTGCAGGGATGATGTGGAGAAGAGAAACTAAACATTGGCAAAGATGAATTGAACTTGGAGAGACCTTGATCCTGCCAGTAGATTGTTAATGGTTGATGATGATGATGATGATGAATAACAGTTATTTTTTAAAAATTAATGTATTTCTAATAATATATAAATATAAAAATGGTCCTTTAATAAGAAAATAATCTCTCCAGAAATCCCTACAAAAAAACCATAAGGAGAAGACCTATCCAACAGATTATCCAACTGAAGGATAATGGAAGTTGAATTGTTTTTTAATCCTTGTTTTATTTGTTAATTAAAAATAATTGGATACCCAAAAAGACAACCAACAATAAATGGAACCCTGACTAATTCCTTAAAAGAATTTAACTTTTATTTAGTCGAGGTTCAAACTCGGTCATAGACATAGTAGGTGTGTGTATAGTCACTTCATCACTAATACCCTTCTATTCGTTTTTTTTCCATTTTACAGTTATAATAAATTGCGAAAATGTATAAAAAATTTGTGATAATATTTATATTCATTCCATCAGAAATTACTTGGTAAAAAAGAAATCAATTTCATTAATGGAAATAAATACTTTCAGTTATAAAAAAAATATTCCGTAATAAAAAACAGAACTTTAGAATTGTAACCTGCTACATTTTTGACTTTCTCTTTTTTTAAGCACTTTTTAAAAAATAAAATAGTAAATTAGTAAAAAAAAAACCCAACAACTACACAGTATAGTTTAAAGAGACAATGTAATTAATTTTATAAATGTGTGAATTGTTTTAATTTTATTGAATAAATTTTTAGTTTTTATACTGGATAAATATATATGTAAAATTTGCATTTTGTCATTATAAATACTCTGTTCTTAGTTACTGTTATTCAGGTTTGATTTTGTTCGTCAATAATTTCAACAAGTTTTTTGCATTTTTTGAGTCATATCACAGATTACTAAATATACAAAGAGGTCCCAGGAAATAATGTAACTTTAGGCTATTATTTTTATGTGTGGATTTATTCAAATGATATCTTAAATATGTAATGCTCCCTAGAATTCAAATTGTAATCTTATAATAAACCCATGACACATTTTGTATTGCTCCGTCCACTCAGAATCAACTTTTAATTTTAAATTTGTGAAAATTTATATCAAATTCTGCTTTCAGAAATCACAAATATCTGGTATATAATCTAGAAGTAGTGGAACCTTTCTGGTTTCCATTATTAAGCTTTTATGTTTTCTATTTAATAATCCATGGAAAGAGATTTGGAAGGTGTAGGCATTGAAATCTATGATCTTCCATGTTTTTTATTTGTGCATGGGCATTTCTCTTTCAAAGAGAGGATTATAACTTTAAATAAAAGGACTGGAGTCTATTATATACATGAAATTAAAGAACATGGTAGACAGAAGGAGCATGAAATATGAAATATTAAAATTTATATCTCAAACCAACTCATTATTGATGTATTGCTTATTGCAGTATAAATAATTAAGAACTTTTAGTTGATTTCTCAATGCTAATAGGATTACTTACTTATATTACAAACATACACAAAAATATTAAAGATAGGAATTGCTGAGTTTGTAATTAAAGGATAAAAATATAGATAAATAAATTCTAAAGTATATTTATCACTGTAAATGTAAAGATAATTGACCAACTTAAAAGACTAATAATAAGAAAATAAAAACAAAATTGAAAATGGCAAAAGAAAAGAAGACACATAAGATTGTTGTATTGAAAACAGTATCTAGACTTGGTTGAACAAATGTGTTTTTATACAAAGAAATAGAAGACATTCTTAATTGATTTCTGCTTACTGGTTATTTATAATTAAATCTTATATTAAAGACAAAAATCTCCACATTTGGCTATCAAATCTGCAGTATATATATAAATATTTAGAGAGTATTTCAGAAAATGCAGTATATGGGTAAGAGAACAAATAGGTGTTAGTGACCTCATTGAAAAAAATTAAAAGACTAAAGTGGTATTGGGCTGGACATATTGCTAGAAGGGATGATAATAGATGGACAATTGAAATCTTACACTGGATTCCAAGAGATTGTAAAAGACCCAGAAAAAGACCACATGTGACATGGATGGATGAAATAAGAAAGTGTGCAGAGGTAATGTGGAGAAGAAAAACTAAAGATCAGAGAAGATGGATTGAACTTGGAGAGACCTTCATCTTGCAGTGGATTTATAATGGTTGATGATGATGATAATGGTATAGGAACTTCTCTTATAAATTATACAGTTGTGTCAAACACACAAACAAAAATCAATGGGACCTCTAAATTTTAAACCATTCAATAAAAAAAAAGTGGAATTTTGTAAAATATTCAAAGATCATTAAATAATTTGAGCATAAAAATATGAATTCAATACACC
Source organism: Epiperipatus broadwayi (assembly GCA_028023455.1). Classification (NCBI taxonomy): domain Eukaryota; kingdom Metazoa; phylum Onychophora; class Udeonychophora; order Euonychophora; family Peripatidae; genus Epiperipatus; species Epiperipatus broadwayi. The sequence goes on from JAQFVV010006353.1 coordinate 2,557,571, forward strand.
TATAGTAAGTAGAAATATTATAAGAATACAATAAAATCTAAGATTAAGTAGATTTCTTGCATTTTCAAAAAATGCCTTTTTTACCTTGAACATTTTTTGAAAAAAAAAAATTGAAACAAAAAATTGTCTTGGAGAAAAATGAATAGTCCTCTAATTAAAAATAAAATACTTAATAAAATTCATAATGCAAACTTTTCTTTTGGTAAGTAATAATATTTAGTGATTTTGACCAATAGTAAATAGTATAAAATGCAAGTCAATAATAGGTTCGCAGTATTTCAAAATATAGAAAATCATTGAAACTCAAATAATTTAACCAGCAACGTTGTGACTGTTTGCACTGACTTGTAAAATGTTAAGACTTGAAAGCTAAACAAAACTTAATTTTAAAAATATGTGATTAGTAACATAAAAAGATTTAATTGTAACATAATAAAAATAAATATGTTTAAAAGAGCCTAAAACTTAATAATATGAGAATGATAATGCAAACAGTTTTAAAACAAATGCTTTCACATTTGCACATAAAACATTAATATCTGTTTCAACTATAATTACAGAGTTCTTCAGAATATCTTGTATTTTCAAATTATGTAACTTAATATAAAAATTTAAGCACACTCTTTTCTCTCAATATTATTATTCCTTATTCTTTATTTTTCTTAATCTTATTATTTTCCTTCTTGCTTTATCTATTCCTTCTTCTATCTTCTTGTTCTTCATCATCTTATTCTTTTTCTTCCTATTCTTCTAATTCTTCCTATTTTTCTTTTTACTCTTCTGTTGTTCTTTTTCTTCTCTTTTCTATTTATTTTTCTTCTTTCTTCTTCTTTTTCTTATTCTTTCTCTTATTATTTTTAGTATAAAGTTTGTATGGTTATAAAAGTGTTTTTGTACTCCATTTATATTCATATTCTGGAAGTATAATAATTTTTGTAAATATTGGTTTCTATCTCGGACTACTTGTGAATCTACACTCATAACATTTAATTTTCTTAATGGTGTTTTTTCATTATTTACATTATATAGATCATGTACTAGTTGTATTTACAATTTATTATCTAATTTACATTCATCCTCTGCTGTAAAAATTGATGATAGCAATTGGTGATTCAAATATTGATTTATTAATCAGGGAACAGCATTCTACCTATAGATATTTGAATTTATTATATAGTTATGGTTTTAGTCAAGTAAATTACTTACTTATAAATCTCTGCTTGATCATATTGTCCTTAAACTTGATCAGCATTATAATTATGAATCAAACCAATCGAAATTAAAAATTAGAGATCAATTTGCAATTCCTTTGAGATTGTCTGTAGCTTATAGTAATCAATTTGCCTATAGATATGTTAATAAATTATCACATATTAAATTAAATACTTTATTATCTACTTTAGTTTGTATAAAGTATAACAAACTCTTCTTACAATTTCAGAATATTTGTTCTTTAATTGATAAAGTGACTTATTGTATTAAACTGAATAATAAAAGTAGAAAACATCCTCTATGGATTTTAGAACAGTTGATTAAGAAAATTTGAGAAATCACTTAAAATGTCCAAGTATTTGATTGCTTCAAAATGGCTTAATAAGAAAATTAAATAGAAGCTAAATCAAATTATCATAGAGAAAAACTGGAATCCCCTTTAATCAAATGAATTATATTAAAAATAATGATAACATGTTATAAGTACATGGTAATGAAAAACTTGTGGCTTGTCTTTTTAATAATTTCTTTATATGTATGTCATGTGTGAAGCCATGTATTAACACTTTTTATTTTGCTCAGATGTGTCTGATGTTCAGTTTTCATACTTAATAGATGTTTAGCAAATGTCCACTTTTCTGGCTAGATAACTTAACTTCACAAATTCTTAAAAATAATAAGTTTGCTTTTATACCCATTTTAGTTTGCTTCTTTAATCTTTTATTTGCTGTTGTATTTCCAGAATCTTTAAAAGTTGGAGTCATTACTGACCCATTTTGAAAAAGATAGTCAATTAATTATAAGCAATTATAGACTTATTTCAATCATTTCTGTTATTGCTAAGTTATTTGAGATGATAATTAAGGATAAGGTGATGTCATTCTTGAATATGCATAAAGTGATTTTTGTATACCAGTTAGGTTTGTTTCTGGAAAGATTATTTTGGATGCTCTTTATAATCATATACACAATTTAACATCATTATTATAAAAAAGTTTTTAAGATAGTAGCTGTTTATTTGGATTTATCCAAAGCATTTGATTCTGTTAATCATGCAGATCTTAAATATAGGATTTGAAGTCATTTTGCTTCCTGGTTAATATATTATCTAAAGTATAGGAAACAAGCTACTAAAATAAATGATGCTATTATTGATTTTAGAATGGTTAATCTTGGAGTTCCATAGGGGTCTATACTTGACTCTCTATTATTTTAAATATAAATGACATTTTTAGTTTACCTTTGAATTCAATGATTCATGGTTTTGCTGATGACATTGCTCTGTCTTAAGATACGGCTTCATATAATATTCTCGAACAAAAGATTAATAAGGATCTGGCATTAATTAGCAACTGGCTTATGCTAAATTGTTTAACTGTCAGTTATAATAAAATGAGGGTTATTCTATTTTCATATAAATACTCTTGACATTCACTTAGTATCAGTATTTGTAGTCAATAAAAGTTCATTCCAATAGTATTTGTACATGCTAATATTTTTGTTCCTGTTATTTAGGTGTTTTGATTCAAGGTTATCTTGATCAAACCATATTACTTACTTATGTTCTTAGTTGAAGATTAATATTTATTTTATTATCTAATGATTCTTGCCTAAATCTACTTTGATGACTATTTATTTTGTGTTATCAAAGTATATTATATTATAATATTTCCAATTTGAGATGGTTGTATTGATTATGCACTATCCTCATTAAGTACTTTACAAAATTATGCCATGCATATTATTTTTGGTAGGGCTACATTGATTTCTGTGCATGATAGCTATGATAATATTTGTATGTTGCCTGCTCTTAAACTATTTAAGGAGAGAATTATTATATATATATATATATATATTGTAACCGGACCCGCATACAACCCTTTTATTACATCAGTTGTAACAATTTTCTGATGAGCATGCTGTAGGAAGGAACTATCAATTGACATTCCTAATGCAGATGTTAATGCCTCCTACAACAATATTTCCTGCTCATCAGAGGATGTAGTACCATAGAGACTGTGAACATCTAAACATTCATATGTTTGGTTTTCCAAACAGCGCCATTAGAGTTCCGTCTTACTACAACCTGACTGGCCTGGGTCTAGTTATGTCAGACGTAGCTCAGGAAGCATGAAATTCTCATGAACCAGTGCTGTAATTGATGAGTGATGCAATAAAATAAAACAAAATTGGATAACTGGATAACCAATTTAATTTTTAGTAACAAAAAAAAAATTATTAAATAACAATTAATTAGCGATTTCTAACAAAGTTCATTTCTATCTACATGATAACTCATTTTCATTTTACTTATGAAAGAGTTAGAAGCAGTTCCCTTTTTTTATCAATAGTTCATTTACAAATTCATTTATGAGAAGAAGTTTGGAAATATTCTAATTCAACAATAGTTTATTTTTGAATTCCTTTATGAGAAGAAGCTTGGAAACATTCTAATTCAACAATAGTTCATTTTTGTATTCCTTTATGAGAAGAAGCTTGGGAATTTTCTAATTCAACAATAGTTCATTTTGAATCCATTTATGAGAAGAAACTTGGAAACATCCTAATTCAACAATAGTTCATTTTTGTATTCCTTTATGAGAAGAAGCTTGGAAATATTCCAATTCAACAATAGTTCATTTTTGTATTCCTTTATGGGAAGAAGCCTGGTAGCAGTTAAGCATTTATGATTTATATAACATTTTGTTATTTTATGAATTATTACCGATTGGTAAACATTTAAACTTAGCAATTCTTGGCTTGTGGAGTATTCATCATTTGGTAATTAAAGCATTTATAATTTAGTCAAATATAAAAGTATATTCTTATACATAAACTCTGTTACATTATAAGAAGCTTAGAAGCAGTCAAGTATTTATGATTTATAGAGCATTTCATCATTTTATGAATTATTACCGATTGGTAGATATTTGAACTCAACAATTCTTGGTTTGTAGAGCATTTATCATTTGATAATTGAGGCATTTATAATTTAGCCAAATATAGAAGTATATTCTTACACATAAACTCTGTTACATTATAAGAAGCTTAGAAGCAGTCAAGTATTTATGATTTATAGAGCATTTCATCATTTTATGAATTATTACCGATTGGTAGACATTTGAACTCAACAATTCTTGGTTTGTAGAGCATTTATCATTTGATAATTGAAGCATTTATAATTTATATAGTAAATACGTTCAAATATTTTTATAAATAAATTTGCATATAACTATTTCATAACTTCATTTTATAACGTATGATAAACGTGTTCTAATATTTTACAAAACAAATTCTATGTAGTTATTTCATAACTTCATTTTATAACGTATGATAAACGTGTTCTAATATTTTACAAAACAAATTCTATGTAGTTATTTCATAACTTCATTTTATAACGTATGATAAAGATGTTTTAATATTTTATAAAACAAATTCTATGTAGTTATTTCATAACTTCACTTTATAACGTATGATAAAGGTGTCTTAATATTTTATAACATAATTACCTTCCAGTTTTTGCGGTCTAGTTTATTCTAAAGAAGGCAGGTTATTTCATCTATGGAAAGTCATGGCACAGCGTGGAGAGAGTGAAGCCGCTAAATTACCCCATTATTATCATAATTCCTCTAGCAAAGGTTTCTTTTTCCATTTTTATGTTCTGTTAAAACTATATTTTAATCTCTCAAAAGAATTAAGTAATACACTTTCTTTTTTTTTAAAAAAAAAATTTAATATGTTCTGCTTCTCTGTGTAAGACGAGAGAGAGAGAGAGAGAAAAAAAATTCTTTTCTTCCGACGACGTGCCTGATTTGAATACTGCCTCAGTTTAATTCAAGTATCTTTTCTTTTTTTCTTTTTAATGATTGGATAATTAATTTCTTTTCTTTTTTTTATTGAGACAGATAAAAAAAAATAAGATAACTTAACATTTTATTTAAATCCATCAATCACAAAATTAAAAATATGATTTTTTTAAACAAATCACAGCTTTATTGCGTTCCCAATTAGACTGAATCGCGCTAGACGTTTTTAAATGGGGGGGGGGGTGTCTTTTGAATATTTATATGAGGAACAGCCTATCTGTTTCAATATATATATATATCATTGTCATTCTGCATTGTGTCAAAAAGTGTTTGTTGAAAATACCCACTTATCTAAGAATTTTCAATTGACATTCCATATTTTTAGTTGGAAAGTAATTGAAGGCATTTTAATTACAATGGTCTCAGATTAATTATTTAATTACTAGTCACTCAGTGCTTGTTGACCAATTATCTCTCTCTATATATTCAAGATATGTTTGAAACTTTGGTGATTGTACTATCTATAATCATATTTTTTATTATTATTATTATTATTATTATTAAGCCAATAAACATCACAGACAATACGTCTAGTGAGTTTTACCTGTTTTTTTTTATTATTATTATTATTATTATTATTATTATTATTATTATTATTATTATTATTATTATTATTATTATTATTATTATTATTATTATTATTATTATTATTATTATTATTATTATTAACATTTGTATGTATTATACATGTTTAATGTGCATATATTCTTCCTTGTATGTGTGTAATTAAAATTTATATCTATTTTCTATATTTATAATTTGTTTGCCATTAATGTGTGCAAGTTAAGCTCTGTACGATCTTTTTTAGATGATTGATGAATATACATATATATATTATCTTTTTTTTGTAATCAATATAAGTTCCACATGTTTGGAATTATTCTTTTCATATATATACAGGCCTGTTCTGTGCCTGGAGGCAGACGGCACACTGTAAGGGTGGCGCAAATGATTCACCTTAATAAATAATTTAAACAAATAGATAATCAAAAGAATAATTAAAGAAAAGGATGCTTCAATGCTTAATTTTACCGATGTAGGGATTATTTTAATATAGATGTTATTTATGTGTTTATATTGTTCTATCAGTTACACTATATCTACGATTATGCTGCATCTATGCTGTCTTTAAGACAGACAACTTTATTGTAATTGGAGCTGTTTCATCAACACTTTCATTATACATATATACAGCCAATATTATAATCTACTTAACAAATGTATGATGTGAAGTGATATGGCTTCTCCTTTATTGAAGTCAGGAATCTCTCAACCACTATGCTCAGAGAAACCTGTTAGCCACCTTCCTTTCCCTTTCCATTTCCCACCCTAAGTTTTCCCCATATTATTCTCTATCTTGCTTATTTCCATTTCCATGACATTATCTTTGTCTACTCTGGGACCTTTATATCTAAATCCCCTTATCTTTTTCCACACCCAGCATAAAAACCAAGAACCCACTTTCTGTATAATCAATTTGTTTATATTTATTATCCTACAAACTTCATTAGTTGCACCCTTCCTGCTTGTAAGCATTTACATTCAATTAGTAGATGACTAATACTTTCCATGCCTTCCTTACATAAGTTGCAGACTAAATCAGCCACACTTGCTCCATTTATGTGTATTCCCTTGTTGCTAATGGTGCTGTTCGAGCCTCAAACAGTTACAAAATTGCTTTGGAATGCCATCTAGGGACTGATTCATTAATTAACCTTATCCGAGAATTAAATCAAATAAAAACGACGTAATTTTGCATGCGGGCAGCACAAACACATGCAACGGATCTGTATATATATATATATATATTGTCTGTTTAATAAATAAATAATTATCATTATCATCATTATCGTTACTATTAATAGATAAAAAAGAATAGTAAAATGTATATTATGGTCTTTTTAATTTATTACCAATATTTTAACTGAAACACAGGCTTATTATATACCTGTGTCTATATATGTAATATATAGGGTATATGAGCACAGGCTTTCACACGACCCACCACTCTCCACTCTATTTAATAATACCGATACACTGAAGCAATATCTGCTGAAAAGATAAATAATCACCAATATACGTATTTCATGCTAAACCAGCAATCATCAGTTGGGGTTCAGATTGACCTTAGATCAACATGGGTGTGACAAGAATCTCGGCCTCAGGGTGGCCTTCGAGCATTCCATCATCAGATTTTCAATTGGATGGACGGTTGAAGAGGTGGAGTGTGTAGTAGATTGAAGCCTGTCCATTAAAGTATGAAGATTGTCTATCTTAATATATATCTGAGCACTTATAGTATATATGTGTGGGAGATGATAATCTGGACCAACTGATGAGTGCTGGTTTAGCATGAAATACATATATTGGTGATTATTTATCTTTTCAGCATATATTGCTTGAGGGTATCGGTATTATTAAATAGAGTGGAGAGTGGTGGGTCGTGTGAAAGTCTGTGCTCATATACCCTATATATTACCAATATTTTAGAAACTTATTAAAACTTAAAAAAAGATTACAAGAATTAAATACAGCCAAAAGAACAAAATTAAAAAAAGGACTTTCTACTATGCATTATTTGCAAATAATAAAACATTTTTATTTGAATATAAATTTTTGTTTGATTTATAACTGTATATAAAAATATTTTTCATTTTGTACACATATTATACAAAATGTTTATTTTAAAAACTAGAAGACTAAAAAAAGCATTTATTAATAAAATTTACAAGAATGTCACAACACCGACATCACTAAGGGATAATATGAGAAAATGAAAATAGAAATATACTAGATAAAACGATTTTTACAAAATTATTTTCTATCGATATTATGGTAATTTATGATCATCTAATTTTCTTTGATTTGGAGATATTAATTTCGAATGATGAGTGAAATCAAAACTTTGTAGATTAAATTTAACTTGTTTAAAGATAGGTAGGAGATTATTTTTTTTATAATTTTAGTCAGGGCTTTTTTAATAAAAAAAGGTGCCGGAAGTCACTTCTTGTCAAGCTTTTTTCTAAAGAAAATTATATTCAAATATCATTTAAATGAAATTTAAAGCAGCTTTTCCAATGCTATGAAGCAAATAAAAGAAAAATAAACAAAATTTAACATAATTTTTTTATTTTAGGCATGTCAAATCTAAAATGAAATAAACAAATACAAATCTACAACTGATAACTAAATGTAAAATGAAATGGTAAAACTTTATATAATTGAATAAAAGTTTATAGTATTTACAAAATCTTGTCCAATTCTCATCTGACAAATCACCTCAATTCATTTTCTTAGTATGAGTATCTATGGCCGAATGATGTCTTCTGAGTAACCATAGATCAACATATTTTGAAGGATCGAAAAGTATCAAAGGTGATCTGATGGGTTTGATGAGAAAAAGTGCTGAAAATATTTTGTCCTTCAATGAAGATTTTATTGGGGTAATAATTAGATTCATTTGTGAACACCCATGTCCACATTCTCATGAAGAAAAAGGAATATAATTCAGAAAATATATCAAATGCATTAGGTTTTCATGATATGTCTTTTCGAGACTGTATTCACAAAATCCATGATTTATTTCCCTTTCATTTAGTTATAGTCAGATTAACATGTTTCTAATTTCTATCTATCCAAATGTCAACTGAATATCAATATCTTGAGGCCAATCTAGCATCCTTTTTTCAATTGATTCTTTCAACATGGTATAAAATGTTTTCAGGTCAATATGAGGATCATTTTTCGAAACTTGCATGAAGTGAAACTCCACAAAAATGCAGATCATGTGCAACAGCTACAGCACATTTATAAAGGATCCAAAATTCTGTTTTCTTTCTTCACTCCATATTTTTTTATTTGTTCGAATTATATAAATATGGATTGTAATTATGTATGTGTGATACCATTTTATCTAATTACATTTGAAACATTAAAAATACACTAAAGAAAGTGCTGGAATGCCATTTCACCATGTTACATGACAAAAAAAGTCCTGGTTTTAGTAACATTTTAAAGAACTGAAAAAAAGAAAGATTATGATTATACTGGTTTGAGGTTATTGGTTCAGTGCTTTGAGATTATCTTTTTCATATCTGTATCTCTTGTATAAAAGAGCTTTAAAATATTTAATCATAAAGGAATTTACCATAATTAAACAATAATTATAATATTTTACAAAAAAATACTTATAGTTCTGATTTTTAAAGTATACAAAATTTTATTAGACAAAAATATTAATGTACATTAATTAATGTATTATGAATTAAAATCAGTACTTAGGCTTAAAACCTATCTCAAAAATAAATTCAAATTTATTAAAAACTTAATTGATGGATTAAAAAAACACAAATAAATATTGAAAAAGTGTTTTTGAAAAACAATGCTAATATTATTTAAGCAGCATACTTCCTTCTTTCAACAAAACTGTGCCACCTATTGTAAGTTTTAGTAACTAATAGGTGTTAGACAATAGCACTTGATAAATCCCTATCCAATCATGTCATATCCAATATCCTCAGACTATTTTCAAACTTATAGCTTTCATCAGTGAAGATCTTTGCATCTTGGAACAATGCACCTGCACATTTAAGCATTATTATCTGGCATCTATTAATTGCTAAAAATTACAGTAGGTGGCAGAAATGTGATGGAATTTTCTTCCACTGAAGCAGCAATATATAAATCAGTCATGTGATAGAATTATGTGATATTAATGTTAACATTATGTTGCAGTTCAATTCTTCTTTTCATGTTTGTTAATAATCAATATGAAATATGATATATTTTTTGTAAATTAACTTAACATGATAGTTTTCTGGAGAATACAATAGCAGTTCATTATTATTATTCAATATGTAGTTCTAAAGCAGTATGTAACTTGCTTATACTGAAATTTTCTTATATATGTAAGCAGAGGGATTTGAACTCAGGATTTTTTAATTTATTTATTCTTCACTTCATCTGCATGAAATATGTATATTGGAAATCATATATCTTTTTTGAATGAGTGTGGTCATGTGTATTGGTTGGTTGACATGGAATAGAGGATAAATAGATTGAAAAATCCTGAGTTCGAATCCCACTACTTAAATATATTATTCAATATATAAAAGGCATTTTAGTCAGTGATCACTAGTCTGGATGACTTACCAATTAAGATTTGTTATCTCTGACATTTTCTGGTTCTAATTTTATAGTGTAACCTACTTCCATATTTTGTTTGATTATTTAAAATAAAAGAAAGACATTACCATGTAATGATACAAATTGAAACCCCAACTAAAATGCTTTTTTTAACCAATATATCAAGTACTTAATCAAACAATACATTATACACTTTCTTTAAAAGTTTTAATAATCTTCATTAAGAATAATTTTGACTTTTTAATAGTTTTTTTGAAATCTATGAAGTATAATTATACTACATTAATTTTTGTTCATTTATCCATACAATCTCATTTTGAAGCATTATATATATATATATATATATATATATAACAAATATATATATATATATATATATATATATATATATTGGCTTTGTCTATACTTTTTATTGTTTGATTGTTTATTATTTTAGTTTTTAATAATCCATTCAATTGATTCATTACCAGCTCCATTTTGACAATCCTCTAGCAACATTTTCGGTTATATTAGCAACATTTTAGTTTTACAATTAAGCCTTTATTCTATATAATATTTTGATATTCTTTATATTATTTGTGACAAATATAAGTTTACAAATGAAAATTTAAAAATGTTTAAACTTTATATATATAAAGACAAGTGAAATATGTAATGATATTAATAATTTTTTTTACACAGAGACAAAAAACTCCATACAGTAGCACTACTCAGTGCAAACAAGAGTAATCAATGGATGCAGGAAGGTTTGTACATAAAATCTCCATCTCTCGTGCCTACTCATCTAATATCCCCAGATTAATTTCTAGCTTGTGGCTCTAATCAGTGAGGAGCCCTGGATCTGAAAGCACTGCACCTCGATCTTAGGATCTAATGCAACTCTCCAGTATTCTGGCTTGCACTGAGTGGTGCTACTGTATGGAGACTTTTATATTTGTGTAAACAGCTTGTGTAAGCATAAAGAATGGTGACCATGTGATGTTATGTGTTTTATTGGAAGATTGCCATACTAATGATTTAAAAAAATATTGAACATATTTCTTATTCAAACTCCATTTTTAAAATTGAAATTATTCATCAGTCATCATAAAGCAATATAATTCTGTTTTAAGTTTAAAAGTTTACATATTTTTATTAAAATCTCATAAAAAAATTCTGTACTAGTGTTTATAAAGCATTTCTTTTCAGGAAACAGTAACAATTTTGGCGTTAATGTATTTATGGTTTTATATAACTTACCATCTAAAAACCAAAAATTTTCAAATAAAAATTCTAATTGTAATAATATATTTTTTGGTTTAAAATAAATATTTTCCAAAGATGTTGCATAAATAATTATAAATTCATTGAAATAAGTCATGATTTAAAGTAAACTAATATTAATAACAATCAACGATCTCAATCTGTTGTCAAGGCAACCCCTTTTAACAATAAAAGTGGAAGCTCACATTTATTTATAGTCTGACAGATTGCAACTTGCCCACAGAGATTGAAATTATTGATACAATAAAATTTAATGAAACTTTAGATAAATATAACTTGTTTTGAAAGCAGTTTAACACATAATCAATTACAACTTTTGAACTACAATTATAACTTTCAAAGTGCACACTGATAATAATTATTTAAATAATAAAGCTAATAGTACTCAAGTATGAGATAGATCAGTAAATGGAAATTCACTGAGAGCAGTCAATACTTAAAACAAACCAATATCAAAAATAGTCTCAATCTGTTGTCCAGTGTAGTTTGAAAGTTATAATTGACTATTTGTTAGTTTGCTTTCAAAACAGCTTGTATTTCCATGTTTAATGAAGTTTATTTAAATTTTATTATGTCAATAATTTCACTCTGTGGTCAAGGTGTAATCTTTAGTGTCTATGTAAATATATCAGACCATAAATAAAGGTGGGACTCTACTTTTATTGTGAAAAGGGGGTTGCCTTGACAACAGATTGAGATTGTTGATTGTCATTGATATTGGTTTGGGTTAAGTTTTGACTGCTTTCAATGAATTTACATTTATTGACCTATCTAGCCTTGAGCATTATTAGCTGTAATTATAATTATGTAAATGAACTACAGAAAATATAATTTTTGTTTCTAAAGTAAAAAAAAAGTTCACTCTCAATGTCTGAGAACAAAGAATTTACCAATCAATGACATTCTCGGCTCCTTGTTTTAAATTATCTGCATTTTACTGACATCTTCAGATTTTTTTGAACTACTAAATCAATGTAAATTTTAGTTTCAGTTTCTACTGTTAAATGGAACAAAACTGGCAAAAAATAGCATTACAAAAAGCAACAAAACAGTAAAGAAAAGTTAGAATCAGCAACAGCATCTTCAGAACACACTGAACACATGCAATGGAAAATGAATGTATTAATATGGAAATATGTAACCCATCTATATTAAAATGAAGATTTTACAGAGTACAGATATGTTATCTAAGTACATCTATGTATAATTTTAATTTTAATTCTTATGCATGTATAAACAATGTTGCATCAATGCCAGAAGAAATAACATGTTTATGCAGTAAAGAAACACCCATCCATCACCGACATGAACACTCCATGCTATAGATACAGGTTATAGTATTGATTTTTCTAGCATGAGAATACTTTCAAATGTGATGCTTTCCAACAATGTCAGATTAGAGAAGCAATTGAGATCCTTAAAAGGTCATGCAATTTACCTTCTATTTGGAAGAATTTTATAAAAACTCATTAACCTGAGTAATTTTTGATATTTATTATTTCTATCAATTCTCTATTAATAGAATGTTCATTATTAGTATACATCAACATTTATAGTACCTCTAAAACTATTTTTATAATATTTATTACCCAGTCAAAGACAAGTTGTGATCTAGATAATATGTTGGTATATATATTTTTTTATTATAATTAATTACACATGGATGTTCCTGGATAGCATTTCATTTCTATAATACATTTATTTATATACATATAGTTTGACAATTTTACTAGATATTTATACTAAATTAAAACTCTAACCAATTTTCACTATGGTGAAACTTTTTCCAAAATCATTAGAAAGTTAAAGCCCCCCCACCCCCTTAGCACATTTTAACTGAAGGATTTATATTTGTGGCCATAATTCGAATTACATCTCAAATATTTTTGAGTATTTCTGTATGTATTTAAATAAATTTAGATCTATTAAATTACAACTGCCATGTCTTCAAATGACAAATATTAAATAGTTTACATATCTAAACTATACATTATTTGTCATATGAAAAATTGACTTTTATAATTTAATAGATATTGTTTCGCATGCATTGAATTATAATGCAAACGCAAAGTTTATTAATCTAAATGTATATTTCTAAAAAAAATAACAGTTTTTAACTTGCTATTTTTTTAAAAATATTTTTTTTCAATATAAACATTTAAAAAATACATACAAAACTTATTAAACGAGCACGTTTTTTAAAAAAAAACAAACACCTAAACTAATTTTAAATTATTATTTTAATTAATAATGTTATTTATCTTTTATAATGTTACAGTTAATTGATAGTTATAAATAATTACTGTTGCAATTAATTCCATTTCTATTTTAATAAGTAACATTACAAAAAAAGTAATTATTTTATTTATTATAACTTCTAATGCAACTTTGTAAAAACACTTTCAAATTAGACGTTTTTTACATTTAATTTTATATATTAATGCATATTTTAATTAATTATATACATATTATTATTTTACTATATATATATTTCTTTTTATATATATTATACAATTTTAAAAGTTCAATAATTTATTAATTAATTCTTAACTCTCCACTCTCATAACATTATAAAATACCTTGAGATGGCGCTGCTATCACAAGAGCTGTTGGAGATAATATACTAGGCACTATTGAGAGTTGAGGTTCATAAATTCACTAAATTTGCACTATAGTAAAGATGATTAAACAATAACATATCACATGACTTACAAAACACCAAAGATTATTGCATAAGGAAAGATAGTTTCTTTAAACCCTCTTGAACTCATACATTTTCTTTTGTTCCATCTGGTGAGAGGTTTTGAAAATGCTCAACTTTTCACTTCTATTAAAGTATTCATTTTATACTAAAACTCAATAAGCTAAACTTCATTTCTTTTTAATTTAATTTTATAAATGAATAATATTTTAAAACTCATGTGACCTTTTTAAATATTTAAAAATTGACTGGTAAATAAAAAAAACAACTTGCTCTAAATGTCATCATTAATATTTTGGTAATAGAAAATGAATTATTTTTTATTTGAAATTTTTTAAAATGCAGACAAATGAATGTGTATTTATGAAAAATCTATCAAATTTTGTATTAAAATATATTTGCTTTATAACTGTTACAGTATTTGAAAAGATTTTAACACCATACCAACTCTGGTTGTGATTTCCTATGTTTGCGTTACAGCCAAGTTTATTAACCTCTATTGCTAAAAATAAATGATAAATGAATAAATGAAAAATGGACATGTATATTTTTTTAGTTTTAAATAATTATAGACCAATTAGTGTGTAAAAATAATCAAAATTATTTTATAAACAAGCAAAAAATCATATTTCTTTTATACCAGTAAGTTTGCATGTAAACTTGACTAGAAAGAAGTGGATGTTTTCTGGTTGTTTTTTTTTTTTGTTGTGAATAATAGAGTAAAGTTTTAAATCTAAGCTAATTATCTATAACAAACTGACTTATTCAGATTTTTTAAAATTAAACAATCATGAAAAGCAGTTTTGCAGAATCAGCTTTTTTTTACAAAATCGTACACTATTATGACTTTTGATAATGATAAAACAGTAATGCAAAGTGACAGAACTATCCTTTTTCAGAAGTAAACAAACCATGTTTTCTAATGAATCAAAAAGTTATCAAGACAATTAACCATTAACCCACCACTTCAAGATGGCCCTGCTATCATAGATTGTATTGCTAGAAATACATTGAACACTATTGAGAAAATAACAATCAACCTTTAAAGTATCAACAATCTTAACCTGTAGTCAAGGCAATCTCCTTTAACAACAAAGGTGATACTATCTTTGTCTGTGGTCTGATATGTTTATATACACTCTAAAGATTGCAACTTGACCAAGGAGTGTGAGATTAATAATGTAAAGAAGTTTAAACAAACCTTATGAATCAGACAAATATAACCTGTTCTGAAAACAGACTAATAAATAGTTAATTATAACTTCCAGGTTCAGAAAGCAGATTAATAAAGTCATTTATAATTTCCAAATTCCATATAAAAATTGCCTTGATTACAGGTTGAGATTGGAGATAGATAAGGGTTGATTGTCATCATCTATATTTATAAACCTATTAAACCTTGAGTAATTGGCTTTATTGCAATTAATGCTTAAACTATCAGAAATCTCAAGCTGTAGTCAAGGCAACCACCTTTAACAATAAAGGAGGTTGCCTTGGCTACAGGTTGAGATTGTTGATAACTTGAAGGTTGATTGTTATCATCTACATTTATAAACCTATTAAAGCCTTGAGTAATTGGCTTTATTGCAATCAATGCTTAAATAATCAGAAATCTCAAGCTGTAGTCAAGGCAACCACCTTTAGCAATAAAGGAGGTTGCCTTGACTACAGGTTGAGATTGTTGATAACTTGAAGGTTGATTGTCATCATCTATATTTATAAACCTATTAAAGCCTTGAGTAATTGGCTTTATTTTTTTAACACTATTGAGATTTGAGGCTCTTAAATTTACTTGTATTTGCATAATAGAAAATATAATTAACCAACCCAATGTACAAAATATTACAGATCATTAGATAAGAAAAAATAGGTTCTTTAATGGCATCACTATTTGACTTAATCTGCAAGAACTCAAGATAACCATTTGTCTAAAAGTTAACTCTTAAGATGATTTGAAATTTTTAGACACCCACCTACAAGTCTTTAAATTCAGATCGCCAACTGAAATAATCATATGGGTCTGAATTTAATTCAGATATCCCATATATTAATGGGTTTTGTAATTTAATTTAGCCAAAGCCCCCGATAGCATAATAATAGTAATAAAATCATGTTGTATGTCACATGATCTATATAGCTTGCATATACCAATATGTAATATAAAGAATATTTCAATAGTTCTAAACAAGCTTATTTTTTATTGATACATGTCTGGAGGTGGGGATAATTCTAGATAAAGATGATTTGAATGCTTTCTCTTGTAGCAATTATGATTAAAAAATAAGCTTGTTTAGAGTTATTGAAATGCTCGTTATATTATATATTGGTATATGCAGGATATATAGGTCATGTGACATACAACATGATTTTATTACTATTATATATGTATATAAATCTTGTGGAAGAAAATGAATTTTCACACAAATGCTATTGGATTGATATATTACATTTACGTGCACTCACCTGTCAATAAGGGTTTTAAAAGTGTAAGTGAATCACACTTAGAGCTTATTCTTATATAAACTAACACCTAATGACCAGGCTTAAATCAGAACTTGATCTTATTATGAGCCTGATATTTTAATTGACAAATTATGTGTACAAATTTAATTTATATATCACAGGAAAGTGAAAGTTACCTCCAACTTTAACCCTTTTCCCGCCTCTTACGAGGCCTCTCATCGACATCTGATGTCACTCTAATTCTGCTAGTTTTAATGGTAGAATATTCATTTGACAGTTATTGATTAGGTTTTTAAAAGTTCTGTAAGATGGTGCCCTCTTCTGAATTATTTTACAAGTAAAAAATAAAAAAAACCACATTTAAAACTAAACAAAGAAGAACCTTGTCAGTGATTGGCTGTCAGCCAGCTCTCAGCCAAAAAAGACATTCTGATTGGCTGGAAAGAACAAAGAAACTGCCTGATCAAAGAAAATAAAGAAAAATGCTGAGATTTTTATTTCAAATGTAATTTAAGTATTAAAAAAATATAATTTGAGAAATTAAAATAGTTTTTTAAAAAATATACTAAAAAACCAAAATTATTTTCGAAAAATATTGAAGATTTTAGTAAAAATATTTAAGATTTAGCAAAAAGAAATCTTTACTTTTCCATAACGTAAAATTGAAAAAAAGCGTTTGCGTCAGCACTTTTTTGTTTAGACATTCGCTTTATATTTGCCGAAATTGAATATATTTTATAATAAATAAATAGCAATTTATTTTTGAAAGAACTTTCGTTCTCTTTCATAACCTGAAAAATTAGTAATATACTTTTTATAAACGTATCTGAGTTGAATTTAATATTATAGGCGAATATGTTTTAACAATAGGCTTTGTCTTCAGTTTGTGAGTTGGCCAATTAAAAGATTTGATTTTTACCTCATACAACCAATAATATAATTAGTGGTTTAAGGGTTAAATTACATTAGTATGAACATGTGCATATAAATAATTTAGTGATTTATATATATATATATATATATATATATATATATATGTAAATCTTGTGGGGAAAAATGAATCTTCATACCTGCACCATTGGAAGATTCATCTCCTTCCCCAAGATTTACATATATATAAAAATTACAAAATATTTATTTATATACGTTCAGACTAATTTAATTCAAAGTCATAGATAGTTAAAATTAGAAACTTTCCCTTTCTTGCAATATATAAACTAAATTTGTGCAAATAATTTGCCAAATAAAATATCATGTCATAATAAGATCAAGCCCTGATTTGAACTTGCTAAATAGGTGATAGGCTGAACCCGTGCATGTAAATTTAGTAGATCAATCTAATAGTGCACATGTGAAGATTCATTTCCTTACACAAGATGTGCATGTATATAGTATGGTAATGAATAAATAAAGTTGATATTTATATTCAAACTGTTTTTATATACTTTTATTTAATTTACTCTGTTTTTGTTCACCTATCTATATAAGAAATCTTGTAATTTAATTGTCATCAATTTTCTAATCTTCAAACTAGCTGAAAGTTTGCATATATATATTTCTAAGGAGAAAATATTGTCTTAAAGCTTGAAATGCAATTTTAGCAAAAAAAATAAAAATAGCAAAAAATTTCAATTTTTAATTTTATAATCATTCTGTATTTTTATGGTATTGCCCTCTAATAATATTAAGTTACAACTAATTTTTTTTTTGTTTATAATTTTTGTAAACTAAAAATGTGGAAAGTAAATAATATGTTGTTTTTAAAAGAAATGTTTTATTCACATAAATACATTAAAAATGTTTTATTCAGATTTGAGAAATAAATGCATGGGGGTAATCATGTTTAGAAATCATATCAATGCCAATTTATTTATCAGATCATTTGCAGCTAACAACCACTTTTTTGTATCAATGTTGCATAGGCATAACTTGCCAGTGATATGACAAATAGATTGGTCTTGATGTACTTTATAAGCCAATGCTTTTATTCATGAAAGCTAAAGGAAATTTATTTTTTACATTTTAGTGCATTTTGTATTTTTAAGTATATTTATGTAAATAAAAATATTTCTTTCGATATTTTTAGCAGTAAAGTTGTAACAATATTTATCCTTTTTTAATAACTATGACCTTTTAAATAATTTACTAAATTTATACTTTTTTAAAAGCAGGGATCTACACCCTAAGCACATGCATGGCAATGTTGTTGTAATAGCTCAATGATGTTTTGCTGAATATGGAGAATACTCTCAAAACAAAAACACAAATGGAGACTTTGGAAAAGATAAGAATGGCCATCCTAGATTTTGCACCTAAATTCAATTATATAGGCCAATCTATCTTTTCCAAAGTATATTGTGTTTTGGCTTGAGAGTATCCTCTGTACTCAACAACACAATTAAGCTCTTATCACAGCATTGCAGCACATATGTTTAGAGTGTGAATCCTGCTATTTAAAAAATTTACATATAATCACTGAACTTGTAAATAAAATTGAATATGACAAATTTATAATTATTCTTTATTATTTCTAAATATATATATATATATATTATTTATAATGGCATAAATATTTTTTCTTTTCCATAAACTTACATAGACCACTTTGTTTATTAGAATATAATATATAGAGGTAAAACACTCCGAAGAGTAGTGCTATTCAGTGCAAGCCAGAGAAACCAATGGATGCAGGAAGGTTTGTGCATAAAATCCCACTCATCCAATATTCCCAGACTAGTTTCTAGCTTGTGACACTAATTAGTGAGGAGCCTTGGATCTGAGAGCATTGCACCTTGATCTTAAGATCTAATCCAACCCTCCAGTACCCTGGCTTGCACTGAGTGGTGCTACGGTATGGAGAGTATTGCCTCAGTTTAAACAGCTTGTGTGAGCATAAATAATGGTGATCATGTGATGTTTGTTGGTTTAATATCATATATATTGAAAAAAAAAACATTTTTAAAACAAACTGAAAGAAAAAAACTTCACAGTGAGAGAATTATTACTTTTAATTATGAATCTTTATTATTGCCTTTTTTAAATAAGCAAACTTCATTTCTTTTATTTTTTTAAAGAAAACTTATTTTTATATGATAAAAAAATAAGATCTTTTTTAGTGAAATATTTTATTTTTATACTGTTTTCATCATTTATATGAGAATCATTAGTCATTCAATATTATTTTATGTGAATTATTTATTTTTACTATGTAATGATTTATTATATTGTCTTGATTTTATTTTTCATATTTTCTTTTACAAATTCTATTTAAATCATTTTTGTTGTTTTTATATAGATTTAAGTATTTATTATTCAATATATTTATCATGCTATTTCTTTATACATTATTATTTCCACATTTAATTTGTTTATGACTGTTTTCTTTGTCAATAACATCATTTAAGTTGTTTTCTGCTTTTTATTAATTACTTTTATTTGTAATAAACACCACATGATCACTATTTCTTATGCTTGCTTATAACTGTTATTAAAACAGGCAAAACTCTATGCGTATTGCCACTCAGTGCAAGCCAGAGTAATCAATGGATGCCAGAAGGCTTGTGCATACAATCCCCATCTAGTGCCTACTCATCCAATATCCCCAGACTAATTTCTGGCTTGGGGCCTTCATCAGTGATGAACTTTGGATCTGAGAGCACTGCACTTAGATCTTAGGATCTAATGCAACCCTCCAGCAGCCACCTTTTATTTCTACTTAACTATAAAACTATGAGTCTTAAACTGAAAACACATTAATATTTTCAATCCAAGCTCGTTAGTTTATATAGTCATATAGGTCTGAACTCAATTCAGTACCTATACATTTTGGTGAATTTGGTTTTTTAATAACCAGAACCACCACTATCCTATTAGGCAGGATTGGCTTTAAGCCAATAAACATCACATGATCACTATTTTTTATGCTTGCTTATAACTGTTATTAAAACAGGCAAAACCCATATTGCCACTCAGTGCAAGCCAAAGTAATCAATGGATGCCAGAAGGCTTGTACATAAAATTCTTCTGGCATCCATTGATTACTCTGGCTTGCATTTGAGTGGCAGTACATATAGAGAGTTTTGCCTGTTTTAATACTTTTATTTCTATCTATTTGAAATTTTTATCTTTTATTTTATTCATACTCTTACTTATCATATTGTTTTTTTTTTAATAATATTTTTCATTACTTCTATAAAAGATTTAAGCAACATAAATGTGATATAATCTCCCATTAATAAACATACAAAAACATTTAACAAAAAGAATATAAAAATGATATTTGACTAAGAATAAAACTGAAGGGGGAAAATTTAGTTTATATAAAAAAGTAATGATTGAAGTCAAAATTATTTCTGATCAGATAATAACTATTGAATATTTTATATATAATTATTTTTTATATATATATATATATATATATATATATATATATATATATATATATAAAATAGGCAAAAACACTGCATACAGTTGTGCCACTTAGTGCAAGCCAGAGTAACCAAGGTATGCCAGAAAGTTTGTGCATAAAATCCCTATCTAGTACCTACTCATCCAAGATCCCTAGACTAGTTTCTAGCTTGCAGCTTTCATCAGTGAGGAGCCTTTATGCACAAACCTTCTTGCATCTATTGATTACTGTGGTTTGCACTGAGTGGCACTACTGTATGGAGAGTTTTTGCCTATTTTAATAGCTTGAGCATGCATAAAAAATAATTATCATGTGATGTTCAGTGGTTTATACATAAAATGAAAGAGAAAGTTATAAAAGTTATAAATATATAATAAAGTAATATATATAATTATTTAAAATGCATATTTAAAAATAAAAATATATTATAAAATTAAAATAAAAATTATATATTTTTAGACTTATATAATAATAATTATAAATCCAAATGTATTGAAAATTGAAAATTCAAAAGCGTTTATAAAAAGATAATTTCTTAATGAGGAATTCTATTATTATTATTGTTTTGGAAGTTTACTTATTAAAAAAAAATTAAACAGTGGTAATTATTAATAAATATCAAGTAAATAATATTATTGATTAAAATAGCATATTTAAAATTACTTTTATAAGTTTTTAAAAATTATTAGTTTAATAAAAACTTTGCATATATTTTTTAAATGGTATATTGGAAATATTTTATTTTGGAAAATTAAAATCTATTTTTTTAAATATATATATACAGTATGGATCAATATAGTTTGAATTTTGCATCATAGTTAAATGCATAAAAATTAAATTCCAAACATACATATATATATAATATTTTTACACATATGCAGATTTATCTTGGGCAATGAGAACAATGGTTCCTTCAAAGTTCTCATAAATTAAGAATTACATGTAAATATATTGTAATGATTACTTGTGACAAAAAAATTAATTCATTTCCACTGATTCAAAATGTAAATAAATGTTAAATATCAGATTAAAAAAAAAACAAAGCATAAAATTTGGGGAAAAAAAGAAATAATAATAAAATAAACAATGAAGGAAATAATTCTTCAGTTACGCATTGCTCATGCATATTTTTAAATATACATGCATACTCCTGTTATAAATTGATTAAATTTGTACAATTCATTTGCCAATTTATATATCAGGCATTTAATTATGGTAAGCATTGATTGGCTTATATAAAAATAAGCTCTAGGCACAATTAAGTCAGTTATGACTTTATATTCTTGCTTATGAGTGAATGCATGTAGGTTTAAAAATATTCATGAACAGCTCATGATCGAAGGATTATTGTCTTTGTTGTTTATTTATATATATACCTTCAGCACTTGATTAATATATAACATTTTAATAAGTATATTATTAATAAAAAAGTACTAACCAGTTTAAATAAAGTGGGGTATAATAAGCATTTCGGAGTTATTATGTTTTTTTTTAGAAGTTAATTTTAAATATTTTACAGTCATCACTTTAAAATCCCAGAGAAGGATGATGATATCCTCTTGAATCATGATTTGTAAATTAAAATGAAACATTTATAAAAAAAATAAGGGTACTGGTCTATTAGCCACTGTTAGCTTGACAGTGCTGTTAATGTTCAAAAACATATTAATATACCTTTCCTCGCCAGATGTTTTCTTTCAAATTTACATTAATCTTATAATACTAAAAATTAAACATTTAATCTGGGCCAGACGTTTTCTTTCAAATTTATGTTATTCTTATAATAGCAAAAATTTAACGTTTAATCAGGGCTGGATATTTTTTTTCATATTTATGTTATTCTTATAATATTAATTTAAAGTTTATCATAATGTACATTTTAAAATTCATTTTAACATACTTTATGTTATAATACCAATGATTTTTGTAATTATCTAAAGAATAAACATTTGAAGTAGTTTTTTTTTTGGTTGCCAAATTTCATAAACAAAACAGCCCATTGTTTTTATTTTATTTTATGAAAATGCAATATAATGAAATAAAAATTAGATTAATAAATGTCATATATAGTTGATTACTTTAGTTTAATAATGTAAGTGAATAATTTTTGTAAGCCATTTTGGCTTATGAGCATAATATTGCTTTTATGATATTACCGTTCTATATATGAGAGAGAACCCAAGTCTATTTTAGTACATGCTTCTAGATATCTCTTGCAGGGACCCTTTGGTATCACTCTACCAAATCATAACGACACTTAGCATCTTTTTTTGTCAAATGCATATTACACATTTGTTAATTTTTGTAAAGGCTTAAAATTTTGAAAAATGTGAAGTTGTAATGCTTGAAAAAGCTTACTAGAAAGTTGCTGAGGAAAAACACAAGTGTTAAATTTACCACATCCCCAAAGATGTAGCAAGTAAAATCAAATATCAAAACAATGCTGATTTTTTGGGATGCAAATGGCAATTATTCACACAGATTTCCTTCATAATGATCAGGCATTTAAAGGCTATGGGTTCTAAAATGTTTGCATGATGTGGTAAACATAAATGTCCCATTTTATGGCAAAATAAGGAGTACCTATTTCACATGACAGTGTGGCTACTAGATAAAGATTGAATGTCAACAGTTTTTAATTAAATTCAGCACGATCTAGCTTATCCATTAGTTATGTTCACTCGATTTCACTCTGTGTTACATCTTTTGTATCTTCGAATAAAAAAATATATCTTTTATTTTGTTATTGCGGACATAGAAGTGGTGAAGAACAAAATGACAGCTGCATTAAAATGCATCACTTTTCAGATGTTTCCAGACTACTTTGAACAGTGAAAATGCATTTAGACCAGTTCATTGCATTAAATAAACTATATTTTGAAAGCAATTCAATTTGTAATATCTAAAAATAAATACATAATTTTTTTATTACAAAATTCCAGTTGAGTTTGAGTCCCTCTGCTTTATTGTTTGAGTGTTCATATGAAGTTTGAGTGGCTGGAATTGCTCCAAGGACCTTAAATCCCAGATTCTCACACTCATCCACTTCACTGAACAAAGCAGAGATCAGTATATATGGTATCAATGATTTTTACAAAATGGCTGCCATTAAAAAATGGTGGACATTTTTAGAATTAAAATTGTGATGTGAAAAGGTTTATCAATGAACTAAGTACAATTTAATAATGAACCCCATAATAAATTCATATATAAAAAGTAATATAAAGAGAAGAATGTTAACCCATCCATATTAAATAGATAAAGATTAAAAACAAAAAAGGAAATAATACTTTTATTGGAAACATAAAATGTGTAAGCATACAAGCATGCATAAAAGTTATAAAAATGAGTTTGGCAAGTAAAACATTATAATGCAATTGTATATGAAAGCATTGGCAAGTCTTTTAATTAAATCAAATGTCACATGACCATCATTCTTTATGTGTACACAAGCTGTTTTTCACAGAGGCAAAAGTCTCCATACAGTAGCATCCCTCAGTGCAAGCCAGAGTAATCAATGGGTGCAGGAAGGTTTGTGCATAACTTTGTGCCATCAAAGAGCTATTCTTGCTCATCTGGCATAATATGACATTTCATGCCCTCATAAATACCCAGCATGTGTAATACTAAACTTCAAATCTAAAAAAAAAAAACACATCTTATTTCCAATAATGAAGAGATATATTCATTATGAAAAAAGGTAAAAAATATGAAAAAAAAACCTAAAATGTTTTTAAATGGTGAAGTATAACATTAAGCTTTAGCTTTATGTTGTTTTTTAACATTAAAAAAAAGGGCAAACTATAAGACAGAGTTTTAAGTTTACTGAAAAATGGCAAACTGTAAATTTAACCTTATATTTTAAATATTTTTAAATATATATATATAGCAAATAAAAAAACACACAAATATAATTTTTTTAGGTGTAAATGTATTTTTTAAATATAAACCTGTATTACTTATAAATGATGCTAGAGATATATTATAATGTGGGGAGAAAAATCGTTATGGTGGACAGAACACAAGTAACCACATTTTACAACTTGGTGATATGTATATATGTGTAAAGTTGACAACATGAATATATTTGACATGGAATAGTCATACCAGGATTTTTGGATGTCATGACGCCATAAACAGAAACTTTGAATAATTATTACTGGATGCAAATGTCACAGGAATAATATGTCATAGCAGGAATAATATCAAAGTATCCAAATGAATTCCAATTGAAGAAGATTAAGAAATTAATAGAAAATATTTCAGCAGTTTATTGTAGTTATTTATAAAATATATTATCACTGTTATAATTCATTACTTTTATTAAAAATATTATCCTATAATGGATATTTTATTTAATTTAAATGGATAGATATATAAAGAGAGAAATTATAAGTATAATTAAAATATTTGAGTAAATAATGACATTTAATTACGAAATAATTATTGAATAAATAATAATGTACACATTTTTTTTTCCAGATACAATATAATTATTTCCATTGTTCTTACCGTAATTATTAGACTGTCACATGTTAATAAAGTAATTAATTATTACACTATTAAATATTGAATTAGTAGACAGTGCCAATATTATAAAAAAGCTTGAAAGATTTTATTGTATAATTTAATTAAATACTGATTAACACAATTTTTTTAATGTATTGTATGTTATAATTAAAAACGTAAATTAATTAATCATGAAACTGAAGGATTTCTGTCTTAATTTAATTACAATTTAATTAAAATAATTTGTATTAAATTTTATTCTTTCTTTAAATTATAAAATGTTAATTAATGTACAAAAATATAGTGTAAAGTAAATTCCTTTTGGTAGTAAATTGGCTTTGTGTGTTCTAATTAAACTTTATAGATAAATATTTAGACCCACATTTGGATTTTGCACTAATATTTTAGATGTGTATTTAATTTGTGTGCATAGATAACCTACATGTATATTTGAAAGATAAACATAGAATGTTTAAATTTTAATATATTTCACAATTTTCACTACTTTTATGCCATTATGGAGGTATTATAATTTCTTTCTACTTCTAGATCATTTGTGCATTGATTTATATATCTAATCATTAAAAATCAGTCAACACTTTGACAATCCCAATATCAATAATAATTTCTGACTGTTGTTAAGGCAACCGTTTACAGCATCACTAATTACTTTTCATAATGTAATTCAAATAAAATTTATTCCTTTATATTTTCTTACAGTTTCAACTGATAAGCAGCAATATCTGTAATGCAGGATATTGTATATTATGTGTTATATATTTACATATTAGATCTGCTGCCTGTGTTTGTGATGATAGAATAACATAACTTTCTTCAGTAAGGGGGGTGGGGTATCTGCGATGGCAGAATACTCTAGTTATGACTTTTTAATAGAGCCTTTGACTGTCACAAGCACCCTCTCCCACCCACACTGTGGAAAGGTATGGCATTCTGCCATTCCAAACATGGACATCAGGTATAATATATAAATACTGCATGTAGTAATTATATGGTCATATATATTTGAAATATTGCAGCTCTGATGATGACTGCTGGTCAGTTGAAACTGTAAGCAAATATAGTTATATGCTAATTATATGATCATATATATTTGAATATTATAGCTCTGATGAAGATTGCTGGTCAGTTGAAACTGTAAGCAAATATAGATATATGCTAATTATATAATCATACACATTTGAATATTATAGCTCTGATGAAGACTGCTGGTTAGTTGAAACTGTAAGCAAATATAGACATATGCTAATTATATGATCATACATATTTGAATATTATAACTCTGATGAAGATTGCCAGTCAGTTGAAACTGTAAGCAAATGTGAAGGGATAAATTCTATTTGATTGCACTGTAAAAAGTGATTACTGAAGATGAAAATGGAATTATATGGATAATTGTATGCTACCTAGTGTAATCTTTAGTCATCAATAGGTATAGGATAATAATGTTTAATAAATCCTTATCCAGAACTATTCTATCCACATATACCCAGACTAATTTCTACTTTATGACATTAATCAATGAAGAGCATTTGGGAATTTTTTAATGGCGTATTTGAATTCATTTATCCTCACTAATCTTTTAAGCCATTTGATGGAAGCTTTAGTAATAAATAGATGTCAGATAATAGGTTTAATAAATCATTGCAAGTGCAGTCCTACCCTGTCTTATCCAAATACCCTCAAACCAATTTCTGATATATGACTTTCATAAGAGAGGAGGAGCTTTTCAGATTTTTTTTGTTAAAATGGACTTGGACTTTTTGGGTTATAAGCAGTGCTGTGTAAGCCCCAAACAATGTGATGTCTTGATTGGTCATGTGATGTTTAAATGTTTAAACATATATTTTATTAGTGGTATAATTCTTCCTATGTTAATATTACCAGCAGTGCTACAAAAAGAAATAGTGAAAAACACATTACATAACAGATTAATGACTGTACATGTAACATTTTGTAATTAATAAATTAATGCAAAAATAACACAACTATTACTAATTTTCTTCTCTTCTCATCCAACATAATAACTGGTAATTAATGAAAAATACTTACCTAAAAGGTAGTTATTTAATATTCAGCTTTATTCTTGCCTAGCATGTTTTCAATATATCATATTCATGGTGTATAGTGGTATAATTATGAGTTTTTATATACATGTTTAATTATTATATAAGATATTCAATGTATTCAAATTTAAACTCAAACCTATTTGCATAAATCTAAATTTGAATTTAAATACATTGAATGACTTATTAGATAATAATTAAACACTGATGTAAAGAACTCATAATTGCATTATTATATGCCATGAAAATCATATACTGAATATACTGAAAATATGCTAGGCAGTAATAAAGAAAAATATTTAAAAAACTACTTTTTTTTTTTCTGTGTGTCAAAGCATTGGCCGGGAAGTGAACCTGGGACAACTGCTTGTAAGGCTGCTGTGTTAACCACTCAGCCACCAATGCTTTCTGTGAGTCTATTACCAGATATTGCAAAAATAATAGTTTATTAAAAAAATAATAACTCATAAAAATAATTTTTGAATTTTCTGCATTCGTTACACAATAATAATAAATTTAAAATTATAAAATTTTGTTATAATTATTAGCTCAAATAAGAATGCTTTTTAACGTCAATAACATATTTTAAATTTAACGTTGGATAAGCATTAACGATGTGGTGATGGCTTTTGGTAGCATAAGATTAAATCATGAAACTCCCTTCTTAAATAATATAAGACAAATATAGCTCTTTATTCCAATGCCTTCCAATGTAAACTTGAGTTATCAGTGATTACCATATGTATACAAAATCCATACTTTTAGCATTCAAATTTCCACCCTCAGACTGGATTTTAGCTTTTGCCTTATCTAATGAGGCCTGGGATTTAGTAATAAAGGGGAAATCCAGTTAATAGTCTGAGGATAGCAATTTATATACTAAAGTCAGGAATTTTAATATGACAATCACTTGCTAGATGGCAGTAGAGTATCATGTTGCTCTTGTCATATAAATAATATTCAAATTGAAAGTTTGACAAATGTTATTATTGTCATTTTTAACTAGGAAATATAATAACTGCCATTAATGAAGAATTAAAGGTATTAGAATGTGTAGTTGTTGAACAGGTTTTAAACCTATCTAACTGCTCAAGCAGATTGATGGGTTCAAAACCTTAAGCTGGCTTGAATTTTTAGATATTTAGCTTGGCAAATATTAAAGGGGATTGCTGTATGGGTGTTTGTGCATTTGTTCTAACTGTGCATGTCAGATCTTTTTGATAAATGCAAAAAAAAAAAATCAGAAAATTAGTCTTGAGGATAATTTAAATATTTTGGATAGAGACGGATATGCTTCTAGTAATCATTGATTATTTAAGCTCATACTAGATGGCCACAAGTGAATAGCTATTTTTGACAGATGCAATGTACCTCAAATGATTACTAAACTAGAATGCATAAAATGACATTGAATGTAGCAAAACAATACAAACAAATCAAGAAGACTAGAGACGTTGCAAACAGAGTGATAAATAAATCTTGCAAAAACTTCTAAGATTAAATATTAAAGTGGGTGTAGGTACTATTTATTCTAACAGCATTTACTATTTAAATCAAGATGTTTAATAGTAGCCTATATAAGTGGGAATTTAGGTTAAAGATAAGTCCGGCCATTATTATCTTTATAAAGTTGCTATTTTGTGTTGAGGTTGGAGAAGTCCCTCTATAGTCAAAAAACAACATTGTTTGATTATTATAAACATTCAAGGCTCATATGATAAAGGTTAAAGTTTTTCTGTCAAGTATTTAAACGATTATATTTATTGTTAAATAATCTCACATTATGATTTATTGTATAATATATAAATTATTTAAATGTTTGGTATAAAATTTAAAATCAGAAAGAAGGAATTTCTTTATTTTGTATTTATGTTTAAAAAAACATAGGTACTTTGAGTAAACCAAGATGGCAGCACATATTTTTGATAAATTTAGATAAATATACATTTTCGATTAGCAAAGATGTGTTAGTTGTTAAATTAAAAAACAAAATCAATCGTTAAATTTAAAAAAAAATACTAAATTCTGATAAATTTTGTTTAGAAGCTTTATTTCAATTTTTTTTACTGCTACACTAGAATGCAGAAGTGATGACGCTCTTAACATTGTCGCATTTTGTTTCAATTCAGCGTGTTTCTTTTTGCAAACATTTTTTTGGGGTAAACTGTTATCGTGACCAAAATTTGGAACCTTCTTGTCACAGAATATGATGCAGTGGAGTATTTACAAAGGTATGGAATCATGCCCTATCAAAAAGTATGCGTTAATGGTTATAAAATGAAAGTTTACATTCAACACTCAAAAGTACCCACATTTGAACCAGAATTGGGGGGGGGATTACTATTCCAGAAAAGCTCCACTATGACTTAACATTCTAAATTATACATTCATTTCAGAAAATTTAATTTTTTAAAAATAACATTAACAATTGAAATGAAAATTATGGATTTGACTCAAAAATGCTTTACAATTTTGGATGCCAGTAGGGACTGCATACTGCCAACATGATTAAATATTGCATTTACATATTTTTTAATCTAATTTTTCTTTTAATAAGTTAATACAAACAAAAAAAAATAAAGTGTAAATATTGTAAATAATTTTTTTCCCAATAATTAATTATTTTTAAATATCAGTAATAATAAAATATCTAATATACCATATACTTCTTAATCAACACTTTCCAATGCAATTTTAACATATGATTTATTTCTTCTTATAGTTTCAACTGCCCTGCAGTCATCATCAGAGCTCTTTTAAACTTTACTACAGCTACTCTATGATTTATATCTTCTTGCTTACAAAGCTCTGATGATGACTGCAGGGCAGTTGAAACTGTAAGCAAAAATAAATAAATCAAATTAAAATTGCATTGTAAAGTATTAATTAAGGAGTATATATATAATTAATCAATGCAAATAAGGAGAAGTGGAAAGAAATTTTAATACTTCAATAATAAAATATAAAATGTAAATTAAATATGATTTCTATCAGCCCCTTTTTTATAAACATTTGGGGCAGGGGGTAACTATAAAAAATTTATCAAAAATAGGGGGTACCATCTTGGTTTACCTGAAAACTTATAAGTAACAAAATATCTTATAATAAACCATTGGATTGATTAATATTCACATTCTCTTCTTTATGCAATCAAAACAATCTTCTTTATAAACAAAGAGAATTACTTAAGAAATTGGAACTGTTTTCTTCTTATTATCCTGTTGAATATTGTACCAGTAAAACACGATTGGTTGTTGGTTCTTTCTCCAAACATCTTGTAAGGATATCTCTGAAACAACTCATTATTTTTAAAAATGGTCATATGTCTGAATCACTCATTATGACATAAAATATGGCAGTGTATTTTCATATCCATGAAGGATTAAGGCACCAATATTAAATTTTGTTGTATATTGGACAAAACTGCTACTGAAATCTTTGAAACGATTGAATGTATGTTTAACAGAGAAGCCATGATTTGTATCAATGTATTTAAGTGGTTTAAAAGATTTTGTGATAGCAGGTAAAACATGGAAAACTATCTGTGAAAGATATAAAACAACTTGTCACATTTCATTCCATAACTTGTGACCCAGATACTCTAAGATCAAGCAGTGACTTAGAGATGGTGCTATAGGTAGTTTGAAGAAAGAATCTGTTCGTTTTTCAATTGGATACATTATGATATACAAGAAGTAGCATAGTAAATAGAGGAATTGATGAAGAGGATACATTTCTGAAATCCTATAGGAGAAATTGGTTTCATCATCACAGGTAAGAGGCAGACTTAAGCATTTTTACTACTAGACAGAAGTTTCAATCCAAGTAGATTTTGGCAAAAATAATAATGCATAAAAATAGGCTTAAAAATTCTTTTTAAAAAAACAAATCAACCAGTTCAACTTCAGAAGAAAAGCAAACCATTTCATAAAGCATGCCATATATCTCAAAATTCACACACAAATTTTAAAAAAATCTGTTCTACAGCATATAAGCTTCATCCCTTCTCTCCCCTCCCCATAATCATAATATTATTAAACAACACAAGATTGACTACTTCAGATCAAACACCTCAGATTATCACATCATTATAATGGTCAAATATCCAATATAATTTATTTGTCCATAATGTTATCACAAATACATAAATAAATAATCAAACAAGATTGAAATAAACAACTATTAATAACTATATTTAAATATCAAAACAGGCAAAACTCTCTATACGTATTGCCACTCAGTGCAAGCCAGAGTAATCAATGGATACCAGAAGGCTTGTGCATAAAATCTCCATTTAGTGCCTACTTATCCAATATTCCCAGACTAGTTTCTGGCTTGTGGCCTTCATCAGTGAGGAGACTTAGATCTGAGAGCACTGCACCTAGATCTTAGGATTTAATGCAACCCTCCGGCATCCACCTTTTATCTCTAACTACAAAACCATGAATCTTAAATTTGAAAACCATGTAATATTTTCAATCCAAGCTCAATGGCTTATATAGTCATATAAGTCTGAACTCAGTTCAGTAAATATACATTTTTTGTGACTTTGGTTTTATAATATCCATAGCCACCACTATACTATTAGGCAGGATTGGTTTTAAGCCAATAAACATCACATGATCACTATTTCCTATGCTTGCTCATAACTGTCATAGGAATTTTATGCACAAGCCTTCTGGCATCCATTGATTACTCTGGCTTGCACTGAGTGGCAATACACATAGAGAGTTTTGCCTGTTTTGATAACAGTCATAAGCAAGCATAGGAAATGGTAATCATGTGATATATTTACATATTTATCAAACCGGCTTTCATCTCCATTAAGACCTTCTCAAGCTATTATAGTATAATATCTTGACTAGGTCTTCATGGAGATAAAAACCAGTTGGATAAATATTTAAATATAGTTATTAATAGTTGTTTATTTCAATCTTGTTTGATTGATTATTTATTTACCTCAGATTATGTACAAAATTTGCAGCTTGCAAGGCAGTATATTGCAAGGAATTGAGGGCAAACATCACCCAAAAATAAGTCCAATAGCAGGATAAATAAAAATTCAGCTGTACCTTCAACCTAAAGAATGTCAATATTATTTGCATGGAGGAGCGAGATGACAGAAAAAGAAAAGCAAAAAAGGCGTAGTTTATCACCAATAACAACCTCATCATTAACAAAAAAGAAAATAGTATTCAGATCTCAAGCAAGTGAAATATTTAAATACCTAATTTAAATAATTAGTATTTTTTCAATAAATCCTGCAGCATATCATAGTAACCCACTAGTGCTATGAATCTGGTTTTCTAAGACGAAAGTGTACTCTGAGCTAACCTATGAGTGCTATGCGTCTGGTTTTCCAAATCAAAAGTTCGCTCAGCTACATTTAATAAAAAATAATACATATAATAAAACTTTTTCTTTAGCCTAGGTTAGAAATGTTTTGGACAATTTATAACAAAGAAGATTTATGAAACGGATAACAACAATTTTGATTAGATCAAAATGCATTGGGATTGAACTGAATAGTACTGGAAATATATTAAGCCAAAACATTTTAACTCGTTCACAGTGATGAAAAACTAACAGGCTGTTCAGCCCACCAGTATTTCATGCCAGCTACTTTCAAATCATTAGGAATGCTAATAAGTTAATAAATAATGAAATGGAAACATTGCTCGAGAGGTCATAAAAAATTTGGCACCAGAAGTACCAATAATATAATCAATCCAAAAACATTGTATTTCAGTCTGACATTATACAGCATTGGTAATTAGACCAGGCGGCGAAGAAATACTAATCATTCTTTAGGATGGAAACAATTTTTTTATATAAGAGAAAATATCAATCTAGAATTACTTGTGCACACGCATATATATAAGCACACACACGTTCATGAAAAAAACCGAAACATTTTACTGCAAGCGCAAAATAATCAAGATGACATGAAAATAAGATAAATACTGCGATATGTTTTCTCAGCAATACTTTATCACTAAGAATTGATCTTATCAAAACAAAAAAAAAAAGAAAATTGAAAAAAGTATACAACTTGAAAACAGCTTTCATGTATATGTTAAAATAGACGTCATTTACATATAATTTTAACTTGAGTTGTTTATTTTTTGCCACCCATCCACATCACAGTAACCAACAAGAGATCAAATAAACACTCTTGACGTATCTTGCTTTAGTCAGTTATATTTACAACGAAACATTTTCATTCTAAACCAGGTTAGGAAAATATACGACAATTAGCAAACTCAGGTCAACTACAACATTAGTTATTCTACGTAATCAATCTCCGAGAGTATTTTTAGAATAGATTTAACACTTTATGACCCCCTCCCTTCGTTTTCATCCTTTTCGGGTTTGCTTCGGTAGTTTATATTGCTTACAAATATCATCATCATCATCATTTTTTAAAAACTATTATAAACCCATGTAAAAGGAAAGGGTCATAAGTTTATTATAAAATACTTTTACACCTCGATGTCACGTTCTGAAAGCTTTAGACAGTAATATATATATATGAGATGATAGTGCTTAAACAATTTATATCCTCTGCTGTCTTATTCAGTATCTCCAGACTAGGTTTAATCTTATGGTTTTGTCAGTAGGGAGCTTTGAATTTTGGAACAATGCCCCTGAATCTTTAGAATCTAATGCACATTCCCTCTAAACCTGCGATTTATCTGCTGTTAAGCTATGAAGCTATTATCCCAAACTGAAAAAGATATCAAGATTTTCAAATTTAGCCAACATGTTTATATAGTCATGTGATCTAAAATTAGTTCAGTTTCTATATGTTATAACACCATTAAGTTTTTAACAACCATAGATATTCCTAATCCTATTTCCAAAACTTGGTATAAATCAACAAAATGTGAGTCAAGCTTACATATTACTGTCTTAGTATCATGTATTTTTTATTAACCTACCTCTATAAGAGATGTTAAATGGCAGTGATTAATAAATGTATCTTTATTCTCAGCTATCTTATCAAATGTCACCAGACTACTTTTAATCTTATAGCTTTGTCAGTAAGGAGATTTGGATTTTGGGACAGTACACCTGGAACTTTAGAATCTAATGCACATTTCTTCTGACAACTATCATTTACTGTTCTGTTATTTTGTCAAGCTATCAACCTAAACTGAAGAACATATAAATATTTTCAATCTTAGACAACTTTCATATATAGTCGTATAGACATGAAACCAGTTTTGTTTATAAATATTATAATGTTCTTAGTTTTTTTAATAACTAGGTACCTCAAACTTCCTGCCAAGATTTGGTATAAGTCAGTAAAATATCATATGACTCTTTTCCCACTTCTACCCACTTACTATACACTTTAGTTATTAATAGATGCCAGAGAATAGTGCTTGATAGATCTCTATCCTGTGTGCAATTATCCAATTTCCCCAAACTAGTTTCAAGCTTATGGTGTTCATCAGTAAGAAATTTGAATTTTGGAACAGTGCACCTGCATCTTTAGGTTCCAATGCACATTCTGACAGACATTATTTATTAATCTGTTATTCTGTGAAGCTATAAGTCTAAACTAAAAAACACATGAATGTTTTTAATTTAAGCCAATTTGCTTGTACAATCATATAGATCTGAAACTAGTTCAGTCCTATAGATTATAGTGTCTTTAATGTTTTAATAAACTATAAGCACTTCTATCATATGACCAGGATTTGGTATAAACCAGGAAAATATCACATGACTCTGGTTTATTCTAATTTGCCTACTGTTGTTTTAGCAGCATACATTTTTCTTTCACTATCTGTATGTCATTTACTGTAAGCTTCAGTAAGTAATAGATGCATCTAATACTTACTAAAGTTTACAATAGGTAGCAGAGAAGTGGTGAAGTAAAATGTATGCCCCTAAAACAGCAATGTATAAGATACAGTCACGTGATACTTTATTAGTTTATTACAAAACTTCTTATATTGTAGCTGATTTCATGCATTTTATTGAATAACTTGTATGGTTCATGCAATAGTGCAGTGGAAGACTCTGGGCCTCAATGCTAATGGGTCACAGCTTAGTTCTGTTATATTTGGGATTTGAATTTTTCATGAACTTCAAAGTAATAAAACTTCCATTATTGTTTAGTTGCTTAGAATCTTTTGAGAAACCAGTTAGAAACTTTCAGCATGAGTTCCATTTCAATTATTTAGTATCAATGATATCAATAATAATTACTTGATTTCCTTATTATCCAAATAACATCTAGGAATAGTGGTTAGCACATTATATCATCCATGCTTGTGACCTGGATTTAGTCTGAGATAAATCTATTTTTCTTTGAGATAGTTATGATTAAACAATGTAGTCAATACATGCTTGTATGCAAATGAGTACTGAGTATAATTTGCTTGATGAATACTATAGAACTTTGAATAATCTATGGCTGCAGTAAATAATACTTATTCTAGGACTGCATTCAAATTTTATGAAATATATATTAAGTTATTGGAGAGTTTTAACTTTATTTCAGGTGAATTATAACTAAACAGAATTTACTATGCACTAATCATATGCACGCTTGTCATAAATACTCTGATCATGCATAGTAGATAAACAATGTGCATGACCATATTTTTTAACATATATTTGAAAAATGTGCAAAACATCAGATAATAACAACATCATCAAGATTATCTATTAGTGATAGAATTAAAGGTCTAATATGCATTTCATTTATATTGTTATTTTACATTTTCATTAAAAAAAAATCAAACATTTAAGCAAACCACACTGCAAGACATATATGGCCTAGAGACCATATTGTGGACTGCTCTGAGGTAGATGGTAAATGTTCAAGATTAATCTGGGTTAGTAAATTAAATATTGATAAATGGATAATGATAACAACAACAATAATAACAATTCTATCTCTGACAAACAAAAGTGCAATGATTATGACCCCCCTCCTGGGTCAAAAATAATGCTCAGCAAATCATTTATTTAATTATCCAACAGAATGTAATCATTTCTTGTATTAGCATATTAATGTTATCCATAGAATCACATGTTTAAAGAAAAGAAGTAAAATTATAGAGTTATAAATAATAATAATAATAATAATAATAATAATAATAATAATAATAATAATAATAATAATAATAATAATAATAATAATAATAATAATAATAATAATAATAATAATAATAATAATAATAATAATAATAAGAAGAAGAAGAAGAAGAAGAAGAAGAAGAAGATTAATAAGAAAACAGCAGTAAACAACAATTGATAAAAAGATCTAATATTGAACACAATGGAGTATTTTTATTATAATTTTTACTGAAAGAATTTAAGTTTAATTGAATTTTTAATTTATTTATCCACAAATTTATTTGAAGATGTGCTTACACCATGATTATTTAACCTAATGGATAAGAATGCATTACTTTTCTGTATTTATTATTTCTCTCTTTGATCCTAATCTCAGAAATGTAAAAATACATTATAGAAATACATACCTATTATATTATGAACTATTTTTTTTTTACATTTATGATTAACAAATCGTAGTTTGAAACAATTTTTTTTTTCAGATACGTTTTTAAAAAAAATTCAATCAGCATTTTTATTTTATTTAATAATAATAATAATAATAATAATAATAATAATAATAATAATAATAATAATAATAATAATAATAATAATAATAATAATAATAATAATAATAATAATAATAATAATAATAATAATAATAATAATAATAATAATAATAATAATAATAATAATAATAATAATAATAATAATAATAATAATAATAATAATAATAATAATAATAATAATAATAATAATAATAATAATAATAATAATAATAATAATAATAATAATAATAATAATAATAATAATAATAATAATAATAATTCATTTAATTTTTTATAATTGAGAAATAAAGTAGGTGTTGCTTTTACTTTAAAAAGATTCCCTCAATCTTTCTTCAATTTGTTATAAATTTAAAAAAGAGATTTTTATTTAAATGTTAATGTTTTAGAAATAATTAAATTGAGTTGTAGAAAACAAATAAGTATCAATTTAATTTATTTTTTGAAATAAATTAATTAGATAAAATTAATCACCCTAGTAACTACTTATAATTAATATTAATTATGATTTTTTAAATTATATAATCACTTTTTTGAACAATTGGGTGTCTTTGCAGGTATTCTGATAATACTCTTATTGTTTTCAGCATTTCTTTGCTGTTTGCAGCTATATATATGTTACTATTTTTCCAATTTTGCATTTGTTTAATATCAGCTGAAACTACAATTTATATTAATTATTAGTTAAAAAAATCTAAAGGTGTCAGTATCATACAGACAACAGAAATTCAAAAATGCATATAATTCTGTTGATTGGTTCATTTCATGTGTTTATTGTAAATCAAAAAATGCATAATTACATTAGATTTTATTTGAAAAGGTTTATTTTTAAGAAGTCAAGTTAAATGAAACTGTAATTATGAGAAAGCAGAAGTTCTAATTGATGCACTGACAAAAACACTCATATTCTAGAGCAGCATTTTTTGGGGGAATTTTAAAGTTTTAACACATAATTTTTTTGCTTTATGATGACTGAAGAATAATTCATTCTACATTTTAAAAATGGAGTTAGAAAAAAAAGGTTCATTATTTTTAATCAACAATTTTGCAATAATCTAGGGGTTAGCAAACTTTTTAACATGAGTCATTTTGTTTAAATCTCTCCCTCCATTAAAGAGATGCAAGGAACATGACTCTCCCCCAACAAAATAACTGCATGGATAGATGTAAATAATATGTTCCTGAAAAATATAAATTTCTGAATGGCTTTGGATATATTTGAGCATTTATTTTAGGGATAAAATATAATAGAATATGTATACATCCTAACAAAAAGAAAAATTGTTATAAAAATAAATAAATAGAACAAAAAATTATTTTGACTGTTTAATTTATTCATGAATTTATAAAATTTCCAAGATTATATATTATTATTGAATAAAATAACTGCAGGAAGGAGTTTTCTGTTAACTGAAAGATTGTTTGATTCCTCTTTGAGATTTTAAAGAAACTGAGAAAGACACATTATTGTTTTCTTTACATGAACATGGATGGGCTGCTCAACAAAATGCATCAGAGAATGTGGTAAGTTTTCTAGTTTTTACTAAGCAATTCAGTAAAAAGTATATTTAAGAGTGAAAAAGCTGACCATTCTTATATATTTAATGGTCTGCCACAATGTATT
Source organism: Epiperipatus broadwayi (assembly GCA_028023455.1). Taxonomy (NCBI): domain Eukaryota; kingdom Metazoa; phylum Onychophora; class Udeonychophora; order Euonychophora; family Peripatidae; genus Epiperipatus; species Epiperipatus broadwayi. The sequence goes on from JAQFVV010006353.1 coordinate 2,596,487, forward strand.
GTTGTTTCATAGCTAATGCTATAACCTTGGGGCTTATTTTATTTGCCAAAGTCAGAACAAATAGAATATACTTAACATTTAATATGTCAATTAGGTCTTGTATAGTGTAAGAGCATCCTAAGAACAACCATCTTAATGTTTTCAGGTTTAGAATTAAATATGAAGTACAAGTTCTTCCACATTTCGGTGGTTAATATAAAATAGTAACTGCCTTTCTAAATTTCACGTATAAATCTTCATCAAAAAAAAACATGAGGAAATGAAACAATTGTTTTTTAATGTAATATTGGTAAAATAGTGTATTTTTTGATAAGCAGTACAATCTTTCTAATGCTTATTTTTAATGACAATATGTTTTAGTTGCTTAGCAATGAAAAGAGGATGATTTTCCCAAAGGACGATAAGAATTGAATTGATGTAGAAGTTGTACTATTGTTTTGGCTTAATTCTTTTGAATTCTGACATTTTCTATTGTTACTCCTGGTGGCAGTTTTTGTAAATATGCTAACTTTCATTTTGATATAAAATTTTTATACTAAAACTCATAAATTGATTTATTTTTAATTTAAGTTTATAAATAAATAATATTCTAAAAATACACTGGAACTTTATAAATATTTTAAAAGCTGATTTGTAAATAAGAATAAAGGATGTAAATATCACTGTTAGTTAGTGTAAACACTTTCAGAAAATGATTAAAGTCTATTTAAAGTTTTTCTTTTTAAATATGAATGAATGAGGATTTGTGTTAAATCTAACAAACTCTGCTTTAACATCTTATATTTGCTTTATAATTATTAACTCTCTCATTTTTATACTAACATTCTGACAGACTTCTTTGTTCTCACTATATTTAAGCTTTCAACATTAATTTTGATATTAAACCATTATTATTTATTAGAATATAATAAATTTGACCTCATTCGATAGATATTTCTGTTTAGAAATGAAATAAATTTTAAAAAATTACATTTGATTTTCAGGATTATATTAAAAATTAGATTTTAATAAAAACAAAATGCTGTCACATTGTCAAATTTCAGGTGGAGCCAATTCAATTTGCAAAATAAATGAAATCTTTGTTTGACATTTGTTTTAAAAATCTGAATGAATTATTTTTAATAACTACTAAATCTACCAATTTAGGCTTTAAATTAAAGTTTAAAAAATTTTTGTAATTTTTATGACATCAATAAATATTATAACGATATACTGAGTGACATCATTTCTTGATATTTGTGTTTCCTGTGACCATAATCTCTGAAGTAACAATATCAAAAGAAAAAAAAATCTTTTATATTTAAAAATAAAATACTTCTGTAAAGAATAAATATGTAATAACATTTATTTTTATTTTTAATAATTATTACATAGTTATGATGCAAATATAATCATAAACTTTCCAAAAAATCAAGTTTTTAGACCATCATAATATTTGCTTGACCATCGTATTTTCTCAAAGTGATCTTGCAAGGTTTGTGGTTATGAGATATATAATGGATATCCATCATCCTGGAGCAGGAGATGCTTTTGCAAACCATCTTATTCAGTTTTACCAACATCTTTTGACTTTTTTTTTGTATTTAAACTATTAATAAAAAAATATACATGAATTTTAAAGCCATAAAAAAAAAAGGTTCACAAAATTTTCACCAGGGAAAAAAAACACATATAATTTCTAGAAATCTCAAACAAAGGTTGACCATCTGGATAAAAAACTGTTTAAAGTATTTAAAAAAATGTTATGTAGTGAGTTTCACACAATGCATGGTTAAGAAGGAAGGAATATGCTTAACAGAAATCTTTTCTTCAAGAATAATAGAGTAAAGACTATTGATATTTACTTACTGTTCATAAGAAACTGACATCTTCAGATTTTTTTCCAATTAAAAAAATCAATAAAAGCAGTATTGTAGAATTTATGTTTTTAAAAATTATTCTATGCTAAAAGGATTTACAATAAAGGTAGGACACTGATCTAAAGGAGCAGAATTACTGTGCTTTTTCTGAGGGAAATACCCAACAACTCTCAAAAAATATGCCAGTGCAAGGTTAAAAAGTGAAATATCTGATCGAATGTTAACAAAGTTTATTTGTTTATTTATTTTTTTCATGTGGCAAAGCATCAGCCAGGAAGTGAACCCATGAATCTAGGACAACTGCTTGTAAGGCCACTGTGCTGACCACTCGACCACAATGCTTGACTATTATTGAATAGAAATAATAAAAAGTGATTCAAATAAAAATAAATATTTAAAAGATGTGATCACAAAGAAGAATGCCTTGAGTAACTACTTATGAATTAAAAGCCATTAGATATGTTGCTACAAAAATGAAATGATCATTTTCACATTTTCATAAACATTTCTACCAGTTTGAACAGTTTGTTACAAATCTGGTATTCTCTATCCATGGCAAAAACTGTAGAGGCTTTACAATTTTGTCAGTGTGAACATCATATAGAAATTGAATACCAATTGACATGGTTAGCTAGATTGTCCATTGAAAAAATGTTAAGTTGACTCAGTCTGAATTCAAATTAATGAATCATAAGGTTCTTTTACACTGCCAATCTTCTCAATATATATATAAGCAAATATCCTGGTACATATCACTAACTGAAAATTCAAACACAAAAATGTTCAAATCATTCTCCCAAACATTATGTTATGTCAATAACCTCCATGAATAAATATAAAATCTGAACTTCAGCAGCATGACTCAAAAGATGACAGTCTGGATTCAAACCAATAAATCACAATATCCCTCTCAATATTTATTGTTAAAAGGAAGTTGCCTTGACAACAATTTAAAATTGTTGATTGTTATTGATATTAGGATTGTCTAAGTGTTGACTGGCTTTTAATGATATATATATATGAAAATATCTTAATGCCCATTGCTAGTTAAAAATTCAAATACAAAATGTTCAAATCATTCTCTCGAATGTTATAATATTGCAGCAATGCCATCTGTCAATAAATGTAAAGTTTAAACTTCAAACAGCATACCTCAAAAAATGACTCAGTCCAGATTCAAATCAATCAACCACAAGGCCCTTTCAACCACATACTTGCTCAATATATACATATAAAAATATCCCAATGTATATCGCTAGTTGAAAATTCAAATAAAAAATGTTCAACCCCCCTCTCGAATGTTGCATTATTTCAGCAACGCCCTCTGTGAACAAAAATGATGTCTGGAAATCTAACTGCATGAAGTTTGGACTTTATTCACAGAGAGCATTGCTAAAATAACAATGTTTGGGAGGTTGATTTGAACATTTTATATATATATAAATAAAAAATATTTAATAATTTTATTATAACATATTATTAAAAATTATCATGATTTAATTCCTTTTTATAAATGTATTAAATAAAATTGTGCTTATCAAGTAATTGTTTTTTCCTTTTTGATTTTTAAAGCACAACTACAATTCACCATAACACAAGATACGAAACTAAATTAATATTGTCTCAAGCAGAATCTGATAATTTTAATAAATTTTCAAATATTAATTTAAAATGTTAATAAAACAAAAAAATATTAAAATTCTAATTAGAAATTAAATGATTTTAGTTATGATAACATATTCTTTGATAATAAATGTGAATAAAACTCACAAAGAAAGAAAAAAAAGAT